>CM053334.1:8062858-8240358 GCA_028583605.1 Dastarcus helophoroides | reverse complement strand
AATTTCCAAAGCTCAAATTTTGTAAAAAAAAGGTGTAATTTTCCTAAACTTTCCCTTTAAAAAAAATCAGATATTGAAGAAAAAGAATTTGGAAAAAAAATCCAATTTTGGGGAAATGTCGGAATTTTTAGAATACCAAATATAAAATGAGAAGTCAGCTTTTCGGAAAAACTCCAAAAATGTCTTAAATTCGAAAAAAATCAAAATTTCCAAAGGTCGAATTTTGTGACAAAATGTAGATCTTGCCCTTTAAAAAGACGTTTTCTTCTTTTTAAATTATTTTCTTTCACTATACTTGAATTTTTACGGCGTGTCACCGTTGTCGCCTGCTTTGCCACCCCCCTTGTCTTCTCCCAAAGCGCCCGCCATTCCTCAGGAAGCAGTTAAAAAATCGTGTGATATCAGGCACAAAACCAGTTAAATTTGGCGCAATAAATGGCATGCCCGCGTTTCCGTTCTCCATCTCTTTCGCTCGCTTCGCTAAACAAATGAAAAGCACAGGCAACTACTATTTAAAAGCGCTTGTCATCCATATATTACGGTTGACGTTAGGATGTATACATTCGAATTGTGTGGAAGATAAGACAGACCACTAGGTGACATCGCCGCTATAATGGCGTCCGATTGTCAAATGTTGATTTATAATTTGTCGTGTTATCGTGGAAGTACGCTCCTAGATTCATCTAATATATTTAGGCAGGGCCGGATTCGTCATTTTCCCCATGAACTCACTACTCTCTAGTTTGAAAATTTGAGAGCTAATGATGCTCTCTCGTAGACGTACCTAGAATACGGCAGGGTAGGGCTCTTGTCCCTCCCCTGGCTAATGCAGCTGCAGGAAAATTTATACTCAAACTGACAAGACTTTTTTAAAAATTTCCGTTTTCTATTCAAAATTCGTCTTTTTCTTGAGATATCGATATTTTTTTAAAATTTTGATTTATTACTCGAAATGTATCTTTTTTCACAAAATTTGTCTTTTTTTGGAATTTCTTTATTCTTACAACTTGATTTTTTAAAATCAGGATCCGACATTTTCAGAAATTCAATTGTTATCTCAAAAAAATCGTTTTTTTTTCCAAACCATTTCTGAAAATTTGAATTTTTTTAAATTTAGACTTTGCTTTAAATTTGCATTTTCTGCAAATTTCGACTTGTTTATCAAGATTCACCATTTTCCTGGAAGTTTGCTCGATCTTTTGATAAAATACTAAAAATATTTATCCAGAAATTTGATAATGATTGTTTCGAAATTTCGTAAGACAAAAATGTCGATAAAATTCTAGCTGCAATTGTAACTGTTTATTGAAACACGACTTTCTGGATATTCCAACTTGTTTCTCAAAATTTCGACATTTATTTCAATATTGAACGTTTTCTGACTTAGGGTGGGGCAGAGAGGAGTGCATCTGATTCAATCACTCAATAAAAAATTCGGAAAATTTCATTTTTCTCAAAATTTGTCCTTTTTTTAAAATTTCGATAAAATTAGACTCTCTTTGGAGAATTTCGAGTGGTTACTAAATTTCGACCTGTTTCTCAAAATTTCGATCTTCTTAAAACTTCGAATTTTTAAAATCTCAAGGAAAAATTTCAAATTTCCAGAAATTAAAACGAATTAAACAATAATCGAAATTTCGATATTTTTCCCAGGAACTTTTTTTTTAAACCTGGGTTTTATCTTTAAGTCCGATCCTAGAAATCTTATCTGAAATTCGAATTTGACCTTTGAAAATTTTGATTTCTTTCGAATTTAAGACATTTTTGGAGTTTTTCCGAAAAGTGGAGTCGTCATTTTAAATCTGGTTTTTTGAAAATTCCAACATTTTCTCAAAATTGGATTTTGTCTCGAAACTTTTTTTGGAATATCTGATCCTTTTTAAAAGAAAAGTTTAGGAAAATTGCCCCTTTTTGTACAAAATTTGACCTTTGGAAATTTTGACTTCTTTCGATTTTTTTTGAGTTTTCCCAAGAGGTAAGATCATCATTTTAAATTTAATTTTCTGAAAATCCTGACCTTTTACCAAAATTGGATTTTTTTCTCGAAATTTGTCTTTTTCGGAATAACGACCTTTTAGCGGGAAAGATTTTTAAAAACCCCCTTTTTTTTAAAAAATTCGACCTTTGAAAATTTTGTTTTTTTTTAATTTAAGACATTCTTGGAGTTTTTTCCGAAAAGCTGGGTTTTCATTTTAAATTTGATTTGCAGCACCGACCACCGACCATTTCCCAAAATTGGAAAGTGTAGGAAAATTCTCTATTTTTTTTACACAATTTGACCTTGAAATTTTGACTTTTTTCAAATTTAAACTTTTTCGAATTATAATATTTTTCGAGTTTTTCCAAAAAGTAAGATTTTCATTTTAAATTTCATTTTCGGAAAATTTCGACCTCTTACCAAAATTGGATTTCTTTCTCGAAATTCGTGTTTTTCGAAATAACGACCTTTTAACGGGAAAGTTTAAAAAAATCCCCTTTCTTCACAAAATTCGATCTTTGGAAATTTTAACATTTTTTAAAATTTAATACGTTTCCCAAAATTTTCCAAAAAGTTTTATTTTAAAAATAGATTTTCTGAATATTCTGACTTCTTAAAATTGATTTTTTTTGATTCATTTTTTTGCATTATGACCTTATTTTCAAAATTCGACTTTTTTATCTTGCAAATCCTAAATATTTTCCAACGATTTTGATCTTTTTCTCGAAAGTTTGACGAAATGTATTTTTTTTAATTCGATTTTTCTAGTAATTTTGGCATTTCTTCGGTATCTATACCTTCCAAAATTTGGACGCCTTTCTTAAAAATTTGACCAAAAAGTATTCAGTTTTTTTAAAATATTGATCTATTTTTAAAATTTTGAGTATTTTTGAAATTTTGGACTATTGTAAATTTTGCTTTCTTTTTAATTTCAATTTGTTCTGAAATTTCTTCGTTTTTTCATATTCCCTTGTTTCTGTTTTTTTAAATTATGAAAATTTTTTAGTTAAAAACTCAAAACTTTTCAATTTTCATTATTTTTGAAAATTAAGACTATTTTCAAATTTTCTTTCAAATTTTAAATTTATTTGGTACTTATAATCTTCGTCAAATTTTCAAATGTTTTGAAAATGTCGTCTTTCGCAAACTTTTTATTGTTCTTGAAAATCTTAACCTTTTTCCTTTTTCAGAAATTTTAACTTTCTATGAAAATTTCGCCTATTTTCAAATTAACGATTTTTTTTATTTTGACTTTAAAATATTTACCTTTTTAAACATTTTAACTTTTGGAAAACTAATACCTTTAAAAATTTTCCATCTTTTTGAAATTTCCAACTTCTTTTACGAGTTTCGACACTAAGTTTTCGACTATTTTTCAAAATTCCAATTTTTTTCAAATATGTGAAAGGAGTAGTAGACTTGTTATGTTGTAATTACTTTAAGATATTTCCCTAACGGGCAAAATGTAAATTTAAAGTTGAAATGTCGTGATTAAAATTTAAAAAAATTCTTAATTAAAGTTGAAATTTGATAACTAAGATAGAAATTTCAATATTTTTTTTTTGAAACTTTTCACTTGCAAGTCGAAATCTGGAGAAAGAACTCGAATTTTTGAAATCGTAATCGAAATATAAAAAAATCAACTTCATAACAAAAAAGTTCAAAATTTTTTATTATACAGTTATAACTTTTTGAAAAAATTAAAAATTTCGAATTAGGCTGATGGGTTAAAGTCATTAAAAAAAATCCTGAATTTTCCAACTTAAAAATGCTCAACTTTGGTGTAGAACTCGAAATTTATAAAAGAATCGGCGTTTTAGACATTTTTTTTTTTAAGTTCAATCGCCCTGTTGGAAAAATTATAGAAGAAATTCATAAAAATAACTTATTAAAAAATGTCTTCTTAAAATAATGGCTTATAAGAGATTTTGGTTTTTTAGTAAAGGGCCTAACATTCAACATTTTATTTAAAAACCGAATTTATATTTAAATTTTTAAATTCCAAAACTGTAAAACTATTATTACAAAATCCAAGTTTTTCTCAAAAGTTGGTGCTAAATCTCAAAAAATCGCTTGTATAAATTTTCAGTTCTTCTCAACATTTGAATTTTTTTTCAAACTGGGGAGTTTAAGCTTGAAAAACTTGCAAAATTCGAAAATGCGAAATTCATTTTCTCTCTGAAGATGACAGCTTGGCTGTCGAAACTCGTTAGAGCAACCTTCGTTATGTTTTTTAATTTTTCTTGGTTTCAGGGAACAAGTTCTGGATTTTAACTTTTCTTCGAAATTCTTTTTATTTAAAGTTTTTTTTTCAAGCTTCGTTTTTTTTTTCATAAACGACTATTTTCAAACTGTACCCTATTTTTTAAGGCTTGACTTTTTCCGGCAAATTCCTATTTTTTCTATTTTGTTTTATTTGGTAGTTTTTCTCGAAATTTGGGCTGTTTTTCTGAGATTTTTTTTCTCGAAATTCCGGTATATTTCAGAATCGGATTTTTGTGAGGATTTTGATTTATAGAAGACTTTGCAGTTTTTTCACTAAAGTTTGGTTTCTCTCGATGATTTTATTTTTATCCAAAAATTCGACTGTTAATTTATTTGAAAATTCGACTTTTTTTCTTAAAATTAGTTTAAATTCGTATCTTTTTTCGAAATTTTAACATTATTCTTAAAATTCTATTATTTGATCTTTTTTTTTAATGTCAAAATTCCACCCCTTTCCTTAATATTTATCTTTTTTAAAAATGTCAACTTTTTTAAATTTGATTCCGAAAATTTACACATGTTTCTCAAAAATCTTTAAAATTTTTAAAATTTCTTCTTTTGCCTCAAAACGCGATGTATTAGTTTCTGAAAATGTCGACTTTTTCTTCGAAATTGGCTTAACTTTGAAATTTCAGTTTTCTCGAAATTCGCCTGTTTTCTTTATATTAAAAAGTTTTAAAAAGTAAAATGTCGAGAAAAATATTTTTGAAAAATTTATAGAAGAAGACTTCTTTTACATTCAATTTTTTAATGAAATTTAAATTTTATATTAATATTAGAATAAAAAAGTAACAATTTTAAGACATATTTTTTTGGAAATTGAAATTTTTTTTCGAAATTCGACTAGTTTTTCTGAAAATTGTGATATTATTCATAATATGGCAAATACACATATTTTTCAAATTTTCAAAATTTTCAAAATTTTTTCTAATTTTTCCGAAACGTTGCGTTTTTATGTACAATTTGTTTTGTTTTAAAACTTCGACTTCCAAAATTGTTTCTCAAAATTCGTCGCTTTAGCAATTACGACTTTATTTTTAAAAATTTAACTCTTTCCAATCAAAATTTAACTTTGTCTTGGAAAATCCGAATTTTCTTTAAGAGATTTCTACCTTTTGTTGGCATTCCGATGATATTTCTGAAAAATCATTATTTTTTCGAAATCCATAATATTCGGCATTTTCAGAATTTTTTTTAAGTTTAAATTTCTCAAGTTTCTCAAACTTTGTCCTGTTCTCGAAATTTTGACTTTTACTTCAAAGTGTGATATTTTATGTTTCTGGAAATTTCCACTTACTGCTTTTTGAAATTTTATTTTTTTTTAATTCTGGATTTATCAAAATGTTGTCCTTTTTTAGAAGTTGAACTTTTTGAAAAATTTCTGCTCTTTGGAAAATTTTAACTTTCTTAAAATATTAACTTTTCCAAAATTTTTCAACTTTTTGAAAAATTCCAATGTTTTTCGACTTTTTGAAAAATTCCAATTTTTTATAAAATTTCGTTTCTTTTTAAGTAATTCGTTTTTTTTTTGAAAATTTCAATTTTTTTGAAAATTTTGGAAATTCAAAATTTGAATTTTTCTCCAAAAATGTCCACTTTTTTCAAAATTTTCACGGCTTGCACCTTTTTTATGAATTGGCACTATTTTTAGACATTTTTTTCGACATGATCAAAAATTTAAACATTATTGTAAATTTGAACTCTTTGAAAACCTTGACTCAAAATTTCTACTCTTTTTACTTTACTTTACAAACATTTTTTTTTCTTTAATAGCGACATTATTGAAAATTCTGGATTTATCAAAATGTTGTCCTTTTTTAGAAGTTGAACTTTTTTAAAAATTTCTGCTCTTTGGAAAATTTTAACTTTCTTAAAATATTAACTTTTCCAAAATTTTTCAACTTTTTGAAAAATTCCAATGTTTTTCGACTTTTTGAAAAATTCCAATTTTTTATAAAATTTCGTTTCTTTTTAAGTAATTCGTTTTTTTTTGAAAATTTCAATTTTTTTGAAAATTTTGGAAATTCAAAATTTGAATTTTTCTCCAAAAATGTCCACTTTTTTCAAAATTTTCACGGCTTGCACCTTTTTTATGAATTGGCACTATTTTTAGACATTTTTTTTGACATGATCAAAAATTTAAACATTATTGTAAATTTGAACTCTTTGAAAACCTTGACTCAAAATTTCTACTCTTTTTACTTTACTTTACAAACATTTTTTTTTCTTTAATAGCGACATTATTGAAAATTCTGGATTTATCAAAATGTTGTCCCTTTTTAGAAGTTGAACTTTTTGAAAAATTTCTGCTCTTTGGAAAATTTTAACTTTCTTAAAATATTAACTTTTTCAAAATTTTTCAACTTTTTGAAAAATTCCAATGTTTTTCGACTTTTTGAAAAATTCCAATTTTTTATAAAATTTCGTTTCTTTTTAAGTAATTCGTTTTTTTTGAAAATTTTGGAAATTCAAAATTTGAATTTTTCTCCAAAAATGTCCACTTTTTTCAAAATTTTCACGGCTTGCACCTTTTTTATGAATTGGCACTATTTTTAGACATTTTTTTCGACATGATCAAAAATTTAAACATTATTGTAAATTTGAACTCTTTGAAAACCTTGACTCAAAATTTCTACTCTTTTTACTTTACTTTACAAACATTTTTTTTTCTTTAATAGCGACATTATTGAAAATTTAAACTTTTTTTTAAATTTTGGCTTTTTGAAAATTTCCAAATTCTTTACAGAATTGAGACTTTTTTATTTCATAATACTATTTTTTTTAACTTAAACCATTTCAAAATTTTGATTTATTATTGAAATTTGCAATTTTAATCTCAAAAGTTCTTTCCAATCAAAATTTAACTTTGTCTTGGAAAATCCGAATTTTCTTTAAGAGATTTCTACCTTTTGTTGGCATTCCGATGATATTTCTGAAAAATCATTATTTTTTCGAAATCCATAATATTCGGCATTTTCAGAATTTTTTTTAAGTTTAAATTTCTCAAGTTTCTCAAACTTTGTCCTGTTCTCGAAATTTTGACTTTTACTTCAAAATGTGATATTTTATGTTTCTGGAAATTTCCACTTACAGTGGAAAAATGTTAACTATTTTTGAAAACTGCATCTGTTTTTCACAAAATTTTACCTTTCCAAATATTATTTTTTTTTCCAATTTTCAACATTTTTCGACTGTTACGATAGGTTGGGTGTTTATTTTAAACTGGATTTTTTAAACATTTCAACTTTTCCCAATTTTTTTTATCGAAATTAGTCTCTTTCGAAATTATTCTTAACAAGTCTACTGTTTCCTCCCAAAAGTGAACTTTCATTTGAAAATTTCGAATTTTCTTCTGGAAATTTCGTGCTTTTTCTCGATTTTTCGATGGTATTTTTCAGGAAACGTTAATTTTTTAATTTGTTCTTTTAATATACGACTTTTCTAAAAAATTATTTTTTTTAATTTGACTTTCTCAAAAGTTCATGTTTTTTAAAATGTGTTTTAATCTCACAATTCATAAACGACCCGAGCTGCAGAGGGTGCTTAGAAGAAGATGAGAGTGTCGAGCACGTGATGTGTCACTGCCCGGCACTAGCATCAATCAGAGGATCCACGCTGGGGGACTTCTGGCCTAGTGTGGCCAGTTTGAGAGAGGCGCATCCAGGGGACGTTCTTCAGTTTCTCAACAAGGTTGGGTGGCTGAATGAATGACCAAGGACACCTCAATCACGGGGATAGCACAATGGGCCCGGAAAGGGTGGCCTAAGTGCTGGCCTAAATTTTTAGGCAACCCACAACGAATCCAGAATCCAGAATCTCACAATTTTAACTTGTACTTCACATAATGTGATATTTCTGTAAATTTCTACTTACAGTGAGTCATTTTTTCAAAATTTCGGCTTTTTTCAAAATTCCTTATTTTTCTAAAATTGGAACAACATTTTAATAAAAATCTGAGAGTAAAATTTATTGTGAATTTCAAGATTACGACAACATTGATATAAAATAAAAATTCTAAAAAAAATATATTTGATTATTGATTTTTTTTTTTACATAATTCGACTTTTGAAAATTTCAACCTTTTTTCTTTAAAATTTGGACATTTTTCGAAGTTTTTCGGAAGGTTCGATTTTTATTTTAGATTAGATTTTCTGCAAATTTCACCCCCCAGTTTGAGTAGTTAAGTAAAAATATACATATACTTATTGTTAGTGCCGGTAGGTTTTCTTTTTTTTCTTGTTTTTTTGATTGTTGCCCTCCCCCCTAAACGAAATCCTGCCCACGCCCATGGTGAAAGATAGAGAAATAGGTTAAACTTTAATTGATGATTTCGGTAAGAAAAGTTAAAATTTTCTAGGAATCTGAAAAATGAAAAAATTTAGAAAAAAATTAAATTTGGCTTGTAACTACAAAGTTTGTATTTTTCTCTAAATTCCACATTTTTCTCATAATGTAAGATGTAAATTTGAAATTTTCAATTTTTTAGGTTTATGGCAGTGGACATTAGGGCGACGCAAAAAAAAGAAAAAAATTTTTTTTTCAAGTTTCATATGATAATATGTTAGTGTAACATGTTTTAAGAGCCCTCTCCAAAGAACAGCTCAAAAAGATATTTTTAAAAGGTCGCTCAAAATTTTTTAAAATTTCCTAAATCATTAAAAATCGATTTTTTATTTTTTTATATACTTTTTCTCGTGACTTTATTTCTTTTTACATGAAAAATCATGAAGATCCTGAAAATTTCAAGTCAAAATTTTAATATTCAGAGGTCGCTCCAAATTTTTTTAAGTTTCCAAGGAGAGTTCTTTATATCTTTTTGAGCTACTTCTAAATATAAATATTAACGAACTAAATATTTTTTTATTGTAAATTTAAAAATTAGAGAACCTCCATTATTCCAAAGGAATAAACAATTATAAGGTAAGTCTATAAACAAATCAAATAAATAAAGGTTAAAAACCCAGAAATTCAAGTTCAAGTTAACACTTTAAGAAGATGAGTTTATAAAAGTTAACAGTTTCAAATTTCAACCTAAAATGTTAAGTAGTAACGGAGATTTTGAAAAAAAAAATTCGGAATTTCTACGAAGTTATTTTCAAACTCCGAAATTTTTCTACAAATTTTAACATGTATGTCCACTAGTGCGACCCAAAAAAAAAGAAAAATTTTTTTTTCAAGTCTCATATGAAAATATGTTACTTTATCATGTTTTAAAAGCCCTCTCCAAAGGACAGCTCAAAAAAAATTTTTTAAAAGGTCGCTCAAAATTTTTTAAAATTTCCTAAATCATTAAAAATCGATTTTGCATTTTTTTATATACTTTTTCCCGTGACTTTATTTCTTTTTACATAAAAAATCATGAAGATCCTGAAAATTTCAAATCAAAATTTTAATTTTCAGAGGTCGCTCCAAATTTTTTTAAGTTTCCAAGGAGAGTACTTTATATCTTTTTGAGCTACTTCTGAATATGAATATTAACGAACTAAATATTTTTTTCCTTTAATTTGACATGCTAAAGAAAAGAATTAAAGCCCGAGAAACAAAAAAAAATTAAACTACAATTTTCACCATTTTAGTATAATTGTAAAAATTTTACAATTCTTTAATTTGTGTAAATTAATTTATTTTACAAAAATGAACATTTTAATATTGTTTTTATAATTTTTTTTTATCATTTTTATAATTTTTAAACACAACAATAGTCAATTATTAGATACATTTGAATTATTTTTAGTTCAATTTTTTGACATGAGGCGCGCTAAATATTACTTGTCTTTGTCTTCGACCATTCCTTTTATTTTCTGTTGTTTATTGTCAGCGTCGCTTTTTGTACTGTACTGAGCGTAATTTATATATAATTTGTCATGTTAATGACAAGTAAATGTCAAAAATATAGTTTTATCATCGTCTTTTGAATTGCAATGAAAAGTTACTATTTTATTTATTTTAAAAATATTTTTCGTAACTAAACATGTTTCTAACCTCAAATGTATTTTATAATGTTACATTGTGTATGCTAATAAATACTGTCAATAATTAAGAGTTTTATTTTAATTGATTCATTTTACTTATTGACAGCAATTGTTGTTAATAATTGATATACTTTTTTATAGTTCCAAAATGAGCTCTCGGCAAGGATTACGATCAGAAGTTTCGCAATTGGGTGAATGGTTGCTGGGAAAATATATCACTCAATTTAATTGCTCTCAATTGCCAACAAAACGTTCAGTTTTAAGTTATTTTTTATATTACGATTATGAGCATCAAGAAACAGTAAACGAAAGTTCAAACAGAACATCAGAAGCAGTTTTAAATATCTGGAATAGTAACAACGTAATCAAAGCATATCATGTCAAGGAAAAAGTGAATCAGTTATTTACAGTTTGGAAAAGTTTAAAAAAGAATCGGCTGAGGTTATCTACAACTCAAAAGCAAAATGAAAATGAATTTTCAAAATCACTTGACCTATTATTTGATATTTCTCTTAAATGCTCATTGCCTCATGACCAAGCTCACAATTCTGCTCCTTCTACGTCAACTGCAGTGAGTTCAAAAAACGATGAATTAAATAAACCTTTATCTCAAAAAAGTAAACTGTCTCTATCGAGCACGTCTTCCCACTCTATGCTTCTCCCCCTAGAAAAAAAACCTAAATACAAGATTTCTCCACTGTTGTCGTCAATGCTTGATCGCACTAGGACATCGAATCAAAACGGTTTACTATTGATGTCTGCATTTCAGCAACGTTAGATCGTAAAGTTTCAGATGTTACACTAAGCAAAGAAACTATTAGACGCACGCGACAAAAACACCGAGCTGAGGAAGCATTACTTATAAAATCATCGTTTCGTCCAAAAGTCCTTCTTAGAGTACACTGGGATACGAAAATTTTTAAAGCTTATAAGTCTACTGAATCACCAGATCGTTTAGCAGTGGTAGTATCTGGTCAAGGGGTTTCAAAAGTGCTTGGTGTTCTGATTATTAAACAATCAACAGGTTTAAGTCAGTCGGATGGTGTTTACAAATTAATTAAAGAGTGGGATCTTGAAAATAATATAATATCAATAGGATTTGATACAACTGCGAGTAATTCTGGCAATAAACATGGAGCATGTACTTTGTTGGAGAAAAAACTTGAAAAAAAATTGCTTCATCTTGCTTGTAGACATCACATTTTGGAATTAATTTTGACTGCCACATTTGGATTACTGCTAGAACCAGTAGTCAGTGGTCCTAATATTAAACTGTTTGAAAGTTTCAGGAACCAGTGGAAAAATTTGGATACAATGAATTTTGATAGTGGAGAAGTTGATGATGAATCTGACACAGTTTTGTTTATTATTGATCAGCTGAAAAACAAAACAGCCTCGCGATGATTATAAAGAATTTTTAAATTTATCTCTACTATACTTTGGAAAAACCACCGATCATAATGATCGAACGATACGTATTAACATTCCGGGAGCATATCACAGAGCCCGATGGATGGCAAAAATTATTTATTGCCTAAAGATATATTGTTTCCGCAAACAATTGAAATTGTCAGCCACAGAAGTACCAGGTCTTCGGAAATTCAATAAATTTATAACAAATATTTATTTAAGAGCTTGGTTCCTTTCTTCTAAGCCAATATCGGCACCACGAAATGACTTGCGACTGCTAAAGGATTTAGTAAATTATAAAAATGAAGATAAATCTATAGCAGCTGCTGCATTAAAAGTATTCTCTCGACATCTATGGTATTTGAATGAACATTTGGTTGGACTATTGTTTTTTGATGACGAGATTTCAGTTACAACTAAAATAAAACTGGTTGCAGCTTTAGACAAAAAATCATCGACGAAAATGATGGAAAACCGAGCAAGTATTGATCCAAAAAATATAATCGATAAAGATATTGATGATTTTGTTACGGAGAACACTAGATTTTTTTTCAAATCTTTGAAACTCAATGAATCATTTTTAGCACTACATCCTCGATCTTGGAAATCAGATAAAAGTTATTTAGAAGGGCTGAAGATTGTTCAGGAGCTAGAGGTTGTAAATGACTCAGCTGAACGTGGGATTGCCCTGATGCAATCATATCATGACATAGTAACTGACGACACACAAAAACAATACTTGTTGCAAGTGATTGAAGCTAATAGAAAAATGTTTTCTAATGCTACCAAAAAGAATTTGATGACTCATTTTGATAAAACTGCTGAGTAAAATTAACTACACTTGATATAATTATCACTACTGGAACCTTGTTAAAGTAAATTTTTGATTCTGCTTTTAATTTAATTAAACATTAATAAGTTGTAAAATGAAGTTAAATTTGATAAGTGTTAATTAGTATGTAAAAAAATACTTAGGTAAAAAACGTTAAAAAATATTGTTCTAATAATGTTTATAATTGAGTATTGTTGAGTTTAAAGATTATAAAAATGTTAAAATAAATTATAAAAACATTGAAATGTTAATTGTTGTAAAATAAATTAATTTACACAAATTAAAGAATTGTAAAATTTTTACAATTATACAAAAATGGTGAAAATTGTAGTTTACATTTTTTTTGTTTCTCGGGCTTTAATTCTTTTCTTTAGCATGTCAAATTAAAGGAAAAAAATATTTAGTTCGTTAATATTCATATTTAGAAGTAGCTCAAAAAGATATAAAGTACTCTCCTTGGAAACTTAAATATATTTGGAGCGACCTCTGAGAAATTAAAATTTTGATTTGAAAATTTTCAGGATCTTCATGATTTTTTATGTAAAAAGAAATGAAGTCACGAGAAAAAGTATATAAAAAAATGAAAAAATCGATTTTTAATGATTTAGGAAATTTTAAAAAATTTTGAGCGACCTTTTAAAAATTTTTTTTGAGCTGTCCTTTGGGAAGGGCTTTTAAAACATGATACACTAACATATTTTCATATGAGACTTGAAAAAAAATTTTTTTTCTTTTTTTTTGGGTCGCACTAGTGGACATACATGTTAAAATTTGTAGAAAAATTTCGGAGTTTGAAAATAACTTCTTAGAAATTCCGAATTTTTTTTTTCAAAATCTTCATTACTACTTAACATTTTAGGTTGAAATTTGAAACTGTTAACTTTTAGAAACTCATCTTCTTAAAATGTTAACTTGAACTTGAATTTCTGGGTTTTTAACCTTTATTTATTTGATTTGTTTATAGACTTACCTTATAATTGTTTATTCCTTTGGAATAATGGAGGCTCTCTAATTTTTAAATTTACAATAAATAAAAAACATTTAATTTAACTTAAATAACCAATGTTTTATAAGAGCCCTCTTCGCTAATTAATGAACTTTATTCCGGTTAAGGTATTTATATTTTTAAAATACAAGAAATATGTGTTACACCGGCGCATCCGCCATTTCTGCGGTATTATTTTAAGCCCGGCCCTGGCTTTTAATGTCCTATATTAAACGAAATCTTTAACGACGGAGGTAAGCCTCAGTTAAAACGCGAACTTGATTCCCAACGTATTATTAGACATGTTGTTCGTGTCTGGAACGCACATTATATTTTGTCATGCTGTAAAAATTCGAGCTGAAAAACCGAAATTGAAACGGAACGATTGAATCCAATTGTATTTTGCATCGAAATGAATTTATTGCCGGTGATTTAAACTAGATAACTTCGCCTGTCGCTGTAAATATATCGAAGATGACATTTTATTAGCTCGCATGCCGGAAAATTCGATTTGCGGGGATATTTGGTCTCGAAATTATTTCCAGCGGTCGACCGGGGGTGTACAGAGTGTGGTCATTTATGCATCTCGCCCAAAGCCTGTAATAAAATAGCATTTATCCGTGATTACGGCCAGAGCGACGTCTGAATTCAGATTAGGGCTGCAAGAAGCCACCCTGCTGTCCTAAAAAATACAATTTCCTCTTTGTAGTCCGCGTACCCTCCAAGATACGTGACAAGTTAATATCGTAATCAATACAACAGCTTTTGCGGGATGAAAGGTCCCTGTAATCTGTATACAGGAAAAAAAACTTGACTGATCAGTGTACAGTCGAAGCCACTGAGTCCAAAAGCCTTAGCTTTTGGATTCTTTGTATACAATGACCAAGACAGCTGTGGGAAGTAACCAGAGGTACATTTCGGTTAAAGGGAGAAATTGTGGGATTAAAAGGTTAAAAAACTGATTGTTTTTAATAGGGTTGTCTTTGAACTCTTATGCTTCCAGCAGAGACATAAACGATTTCAAATTAATCAGTGGCGGTTCGTTGCTTAAATTACTGGAAGTGCTGATAGGGCTTCGCACTATTACTGTTTCTATTTTGTTTCGTTCCGGTTTGATTAAATAAAATTAGGTCGATTCAGGGCCAATCTTGATTCCAACAAAAATAACAGTTTTTTTTTTTGCTTTTCAGTTTAGTTCATATTAAGTCATTTTTAAATGTTTTAAGAAGATGCTTAAACTAAACAGTTTTGGGAAATAAGTTAAAATTACAAGATTATTATCTCTCTGAAAATAATAGCTTGGCTATCGAAACGCGTTGAAGCAACCTTTGTTGTGTTTTTTTAATATTTCTTGGTTTCAGGGGACAAGATATGTATTTCAATTTTACAAGATTAAAGATCATAGTTTCTAAAAAAAGATTTTATTTTCGGGAAACCTATAAAAATTAAACAAAATTTTGGTAAAAAATTAAAAATTTGATCTTATAACTTGGCTTTTTCGAAGAAATCTTTTTTGCAAAAGAGAATATTTCAATAAAAATAATGCAAGTCAAAGTTCTGGGACAAAAAGTAAAAAAAAAGACCTCTTTATTTGAAGATCACATTCCAAATTTCGAAAAAAATTGATGAACAAAATATTCATCTTTAGGCTCGAGAAAAAAAGATAAGCTTTCGAAACGACTCAGATATTTCAAGTCAAAACTTATAAATTTGAGAAAATTAAAATTTAGAAACTTACAGAATAACGTCAATATTGTTTTAGAAAATGTAAAAATTATTAATTTCAATTCGACATTTAAAAATATAGATCGAAAGTGTAAATCCAAAATATTTTGAAAAATGTTATATGTATCTGTATGTAAGAAGAATGCAACCTAGACTACAAATTCATGCAGCCCTCCAGGCGTGAATCATAGGTAGCTGAACTACCAACAGTTGAAACACTGCCACCTAGCAAAGCGGTTGCTCTTTAGGAGAGTTCCCAGAAGACAAGGATTCTATAATGCACAGACCAATAGGTTTGAACATTTATTAGATTCGAAGTTTGGAAACCAAATACCGATTTCGATCTTGTTAGATCTTGTCAGTTTGGTATATCCAACTCGAATGCTAATAAATGTGTTTCAACTGTTGGTAGTTCAGCTACCTATGATTCACTATTCACGCCTGGAGGGCTGCATGAATTTGTAGTCTAGGTTGCATTCTTCTTGCATACGACATTGTTGGCAATGGCCATAGTTTCTCTATGGACCAATAGATGGTAGTACTAAAGAGTCACTCGCTTGACGCCTGTGAATGTTTTAGTACTTACTTGTCGGAACATTTATTGGCATTCGAGTTGAATATACCAAACTGACGAGATCTAACAAGATCGAAACCGGTATTTGGTTTCCAAACTTCGAATCTAATAAATGTTCAAACCTATTGGTCTGTGCATTATAGGATATGTATCTGTATTAAATTTTAAAGCAATTTCTAAAAATAAGTCCTAAATTTTAGTAAAATCTATAACTACTAACTAGTACTAGTACACAAATTTAAAATTCTAAGAAATTTATAAAAAAAGAGAAACCAAAATTATCAGAAAAGTCAAAATTTGAAAAAAAAAAATGAAATAAGCCTTTAATAAAACTAGGAAATTTTGTATTTTGAAATTTTCAAAAAAAAGTCGATCTTTGGCAGTTTTCAATAAAATCAAGATTAGGGGCAAAAAAGAATTTTCCAAACTCTATGTTTACAGTAGGTGAAAATATCCAAAAAAAAAAGATTATAATTTTCGAAATATCGGAATTTCCAAAAAAAAAATATTAAAACCTAAAATTCTGAGAACAAGTGAAAATTTTAATTAAAATCAGAACCTGTAAAAGGTGAATTTTAAGTGTCGATTATTTTTAACTCAAACTTTGTAAAAAGTTAAAAATTTTAAATAAAAGTCGAGATTTTCGAATCTAAAATTTCACACAAAAAATCAACATTTAGAAGTATTGGAGGTTTTAAAGTGTTGAAATTGTCCAAAAATCCAAATTTTTAAAAAGCGAAATTTACAAAAGTTAGTAATTTTTGAAAAGTCATTATTATTTAAAAAGTTGTAATTAACAAGCTAGAAGATTCTTCTCTCAAAGGCAAAATTCAAATCAATTTCGAGAAGAAATCAAAATGTTCAAACAAAAATTTAAAAACTCAAAAATTTTAGAAAAAATCAAAAATTTGATAAAAATTTGAACTTAAAAAAGCAAAAATTTTAAAATATTGAGATATTTTAAAAAGGGTAAAACCAAATTTTCAGAAAAAGGTCAAAATATGTTAAAATTTAATGAAAATATTTCAATAGAAACGGTAAAAATAAATCCCAATAAAAAGTAGAAATGTTTTTTTCAATTTATTTAACATTTCTTCGGCCCAGTTTGGAAATATTTAAATTTTTATGGTTTGTTGACAATTTTCTAAACAATTTTTGAAATGCGACTACGTGATATTTAAATTTATTAAAAACGTCACTTCATGACAGTTTACAAAGAGGTTAGTTTATTTTACATAGAATAAGAATAATGAAAAATAGGAGACCAAAAATTAGGTATTGAAAAAATAAAAATTTTTATTTTTTGATAAATTAGGAAAATATAAAAAAAATTGAATTTTCAGTAAGTCTTAGTTATAAGGAAAATTGTGTCTGTAAAGTCGAAATTCAACTTTTTAAATTTAAAGTCGCATTTCAAAAATTGTTTAGAAAATTGTCAACAAACCATAAAAATTTAAATATTTCCAAACTGGGCCGAAGAAATGTTAAATAAATTGAAAAAAACATAACATTTCCGGTCAATAAGGGTCTACCATGAAGAAAAAAGTAGAAAGTTTCAGAAAAATACAAAATATGAAATTAGTGAAAATTTTAAAAGCTCGACATTTTTGAAAGTAGTCGAAATTAAAAAAAAACCAACATTTCGAAAAAAAGTCGAAATTCTAAATTCAAATTAAAAAAAAAGTCAAAATTTCGCTAAAAATGGGGCTTGAAAAGACTAAAATTTTCAAAATTCGGTCAAAATTTACAAATAAGTCAAAATTTCAAAAAAAGAAGTCTTATTTTTAAGTCAAAATTTTCAAAAAAGGAGTAAATTTCAGAAAAAACAGAATCTTGAAGTCGAAGTTGTCAAATAGAAGAGAATAAAAATTTACAAAATCGAAATTAAATAAGAAAGTCTGAATTTTCAAAAAGGGTCGAATTCTTCAGAAAAAAGTCAAAATCATTTTCAAAAAGTCGAGATTTTTAGAAAGAAGAAAAATAATTATGAGAAAGTTAATATAATAATATAAAGTTAATATATCTAAAGGCACTTTGAAAAAATTAAAAAAATAAGAAAAATAAGAAAGTCCGAATTTTCAAAAAGGGTCGAATTCTTCAGAAAAAAGTCAAAATCATTTTCAAAAAGTCGAGATTTTTAGAAAGAAGAAAAATAATTATGAGAAGGTTAATATAATAATATAAAGTTAATATATCTAAAGGCACTATTAAAAAAATTAAAAAAATCAAATTTTACGAAGTTACAAAAAAGTCAAAATTTCTAGAAAGTCGAAATTTATTAAAAAACATTGATTTTTTCGTAAAAGAGTGAAAACAATTTGATAAAAGTGGAATTTTTCAAAAAATATTCAGTGGTTCGAACTATTTAAAAATAATGGAAATGTTTAAAACCAACAAATTTTTTAAAATAACTGAAAATTAGGCGAAATAGTCGAAATTTTCAAGAAAACATCAATTTCTTAGAACAAATATGAAATTTTGAAAAAAAAAAGTGGAAATAAAAAGCCAAGTTGAATTTCGACTTTACAGACACAATTTTCCTTATAACTAAGACTTACTGAAAATTCTAATTTTTTTTAATTTGCTTTTTTCGAAAAATTTTATTTATTCTCATTTTTTGCTTTTTTTTAAATTTTGACCTTTTGAAAATATAGACCTTTGTGGAAAGTTATGATTTTGTAAAAATTTGGATTTTTTAAATATTTGGAACTTTTTTGAAAATAATATACAAGTTTTTTGAAAACTTCGACATCTTCAAGTTGCTACCTTTTCCAAAATTTCTCGTTTAAATTTTATTGATTCTACTTTTTTTGTATATTTCAACTCTGTTTCAATTTTTGATTAATTCCGACTTTCAAATAAATTATGACATTTTCAAGGTTTAATTTTTTTTCAAAATTGTACTGTTTAGAAAATGTCGATCTATTTGACTATTCAAATTTGTTTCAAGTTTTGTACAAGAAAGTAGCAATTTTCGAAAAAGTCAAAATTTTCGAAAGGTTAAAATATGCCTTCATTAAATTTTGACCCAAGTTCGAAATTTTCGATTCATTCTAAAAATGTTGCTTTTTGAAATTTTATTTTTTTTTAATTCTGCATTTATCAAAATGTTGTCCTTTTTTAGAAGTTGAACTTTTTGAAAAATTTCTGCTCTTCGGAAAATTTTAACTTTCTAAAATATTAACTTTTCCAAAATTTTTCAACTTTTTGAAAAATTCCAATGTTTTTCGACTTTTTGAAAAATTCCAATTTTTTATAAAATTTCGTTTCTTTTTAAGTAATTCGTTTTTTTTTTGAAAATTTCAACTTTTTTGAAAATTTTGGAAATTCAAATATTGAATTTTTCTCCAAAAATGTCCACTTTTTTCAAAATTTTCACGGCTTGCACCTTTTTTATGAATTGGCACTATTTTTCGACAATTTTTTCGACATGATCAAAAATTTAAACATTATTGTAAATTTGAACTCTTTGAAAACCTTGACTCAAAATTTCTACTCTTTTTACTTTCCTTTACAAACAGTTTTTTTTTCTTTAATAGCGACATTATTGAAAATTTAAACTTTTTTTTTTAAATATTGGCTTTTTGAAAATTTCCAAATTCTTTACAGAATTGAGACTTTTTTAGTTCATAATACTATTTTTTTTTAACTTAAACCATTTCAAAATTTTGATTTATTATTGAAATTTGCAATTTTAATCTCAAAAGTTCGAATTTAAATTCTAAATTTCGGAAAGCATTTTTTAGGAATTTTGAAAACAAAGTCGAAAGTTTAAATTTAAAGTCGATCAAGTCGACTCTGAAGTGAAAAGATAAGTAAAATTCTTACACTAATTAAAAATCGAAAATTCAGAATTTGAGAAAGTTAAAAATTTTTCAAGAACTCGAATTTTTCTTAAAATATTGAAATTTGCAGATTCAATGTAATATTTCGGAGTTTACATTTTTTAATTTTCCTACAGCATTTCGAATTTTCCAGAAATTTTTATTTTTTCCAGAAATGTAACAAGATAGATTCTAGGAAAAAAACACGAAATTATTATTAAAACAATGTTTTTCATTTAAAGTGTTTTCTGTATCAACTTTTTTTCTCCAAAGTTTCAGTCCAAATTTAGAACTTACAATTAGATTATTTTGTAATTTTATTTTTTTCCCAACATTTTGATTTTCATTTAAAAATTTTTTGTAAATTTTGGGTGGGTTTTCATTTTTAGAGCCAACACTCTCAAGTTATAGTTTTCTTTTGTCTTGACATCTGTTATTATAAATTGCTTCCATTTTTCAACCATTTTTTTCGACATGATTAAAATCTTAAACATGTAAATTTAAACTCTCAAAACAACCCATAATTTCATTCTTCTTAAAAGTTTTTACTTTTTTTCAAAATTTTCACTATCTTTTACAAACATTCCTTTTTTTTAATAGCGACATTATTTAAAATTTAAAGTTTTTTCAAAATTCCGGCCTTTTGAAAATTTTGAAATTCTTTACAAAACTGAGACAAATTGACCTTTCCGACCCTTACTAAATTAATTAAATTTAATTTAAATTTCCAATTAAAAAAGTCGACATTATGAGAAAAAGTTGAAAAGAAAAGTTTTGTTAAGTTAATAAGCTAAAATGTCTAAATTTTTAAAATAGTCCCAATATTCATTAATAAGTCGAAATTTAAAAATGTCAATTTTTTTTTTAATTTTCAACGTGGATTTTTTTTTCAAAAGTCAAAAATTGAAAGAAATTTAAATTTCAAGAACCATTTAAAATGCTGAGAGGAAATGTTGAGAAAAAGTCAAATTATGGAAAAGTCTGCTTTTTCAAAAAAAAACCCAATTTTCAAAAATATTCAAAATGTGTACTTATTTTCAGAAATACTATAATTCAAAATTCCAAAAAAGGTAAATTTTACAAACACTTAGACATGTTTAAAAAGTGGTCAAAACCTCACGAAAAAAACTAAATTTTGGAAAAATATATTTTTAAAAAAGTCGATATTTTCAACATAAGTAAAAAGTTATGAACAAAAAAGCAAATTTTATAAAAATTCAAAATATTTTAAACAATGTATATTTTGGCAAAAATTTTCTGTCAGTTTTAAAAAGAAGCGGAAATTTGGAATAGTTCCAATTTTTAGATCTTTGTATATTTTTAAGAAAAAGTCGATATTTTGAAAAATCTTGAATTTTCAAATAAATGGTTCAAATTTTCAACAAAAAGTAATTTTTCAAAAAATGTTTTAATTCACAAAAAGTCGTATTTGTAGAAAATGTCGAAAACTAAAAAAAAAAGCATATATTTTGAAATAGTTACAAACTTTCAGTCAGACTTTTAAGAAAAGGACTAGATTTTGAAAAAAATGTCTATTTTGGTATTTAAATTTGCAAATAAGTCAAAACTTTTAGGGAAACGCAAAAGTTTCTTCTTAAGAACATTGACTTTTCAATACAGTAAATTGGAATTTCGAGAAAAAGTCAAAAATTTTGAAAAAAAATAAAAAGAATTGTTTTTGAAATGATGCTAAACTACTAATTAAAAGTCGGATTTAAAAAATAAAGATGACATTTTATAGAAAATCGACATTTTGGAAAAGGTTCAGATTTTCAACAAAATTAAAATTCTTCATGGTAGACCCTTATTGACCGGAAATATTATGTTTTTTTTCAATTTTTCAAACTGGGCCTTTGAAATGTTAAATAAATTGGAAAAAACAAAATTAAAATTTTGAGAAAAAAAGTTTGAGATTTTAAGAAAAATGCAAAATTTAGAAAAAATAAAGTTTTGAAAAAGGTAAAATTTTGAAATGTCTAAGTTTTCAAGAGTCTAAATTTTTTTCAATAAAAAATTGAAATTTAAAACGTCAAAATTTTCAAAAAAGTTAATACTTCGAAAAAATTTTTAAATTTTGATCATAAGTGTTACCGATTTCGATAAATAGTGGTTGCAGCTGTTGTGTGAAAAAAAAAGAGATTTTAAAATAATATGAATATGGACATTTGTATTTTGTAAGGGGGGGTGGGCGCTTCCCTAGCTACCATGAAGAACTTTGACATTTCTATGAGGCAACTCTTCTGGAGAAAACTCTTTTGATGATAATTTTAATGAAATGTTTCTATCCTCATTTGAAAGAACATGGAAGGTTATCTAAATGCTTAAAATTTCTCCAAAAACTAATGTTAATTCAGAAGTAATATGGCTCTAAAATTTTCATCAAAAAAAGCGATTCCTAATAATTTTCAAATCCGGTATATTTTTGAAATAACATGCACCAATATGTTAGTTCAAGTAAATTGTTGATAATTATTATATGAATAGGAAATTTTAAAAGCTCGACATTTTTGAAAGTGGTCGAAATTTAAAAAAAAAAAAACATTTAAAAAAAAAGTCGAAATTCTAAATTCAAATTCAAAAAAAAGTCAAAATTTCGCTAAAAACGGGGCTTGAAAAGACTAGAATTTTCAAAATTCGGTCAAAATTTACAAATAAGTCAAAATTTCAAAAAAAGAAGTCTCATTTTTAAGTCAAAATTTTCAAAAAAGGAGTAAATTTCAGAAAAAACAGAATCTTGAAGTCGAAGTTGTCAAATAGAAGAGAATAAAAATTTACAAAATCGAAATTAAATAAGAAGGTCTGAATTTTCAAAAAGGGTCGAATTCTTCAGAAAAAAGTCAAAATCGTTTTCAAAAAGTCGAGATTTTTAGAAAGAAGAAAAATAATTATGAGAAAGTTAATATAATAATATAAAGTTAATATATCTAAAGGCACTTTTGAAAAAATTTAAAAAATCAAATTTTACGAAGTTACAAAAAAGTCAAAATTTCTAGAAAGTCGAAATTTATTTAAAAGAATTGATTTTTTCGTAAAATAGTGAAAACAATTTGATAAAAGTGGAAATTTTCAAAAAATATTCAGTGGTTCGAACTATTTAAAAATAATCGAAATGTTTAAAACCAACAAATTTTTTAAAATAACTGAAAATTAGGCGAAATAGTCGAAATTTTCAAGAAAATATCAACTTCTTAGAACAAATATGAAATTTTGAAAAAAAAAAGGTGGAAATAAAAAACCAAGTTGAATTTCGACTTTACAGACACAATTTTCCTTATAGCTAAGACTTACTGAAAATTCTAATTTTTTTAATTTGCTTTTTTCGAAAAATTTCATTTATTCTCATTTTTTGCTTTTTTTTAAATTTTGACCTTTTGAAAATGTAGACCTTTGTGGAAAGTTATGATTTTGTAAAAATTTGGATTTTTTAAATATTTGGAATTTTTTTGAAAATAATATACAAGTTTTTTGAAAACTTCGACATCTTCAAGTTGCTACCTTTTCCAAAATTTCTCGTTTAAATTTTATTGATTCTACTTTTTTTGTATATTTCAACTTTGTTTCAATTTTTAATTAATTCCGACTTTCAAATAAATTATGACATTTTCAAGGTTTAATTTTTTTTCAAAATTGTACTGTTTAGAAAATGTCGATCTATTTGACTATTCAAATTTGTTTCAAGTTTTGTGCAAGAAAGTAGCAATTTTCGAAAAAGTCAAAATTTTCGAAAGGTTAAAATATGCCTTCATTAAATTTTGACCCAAGTTCGAAATTTTCGATTCATTCTAAAAATGTTGCTTTTTGAAATTTTATTTTTATTTAATTCTGGATTTATCAAAATGTTGTCCTTTTTTAGAAGTTGAACTTTTTGAAAAATTTTTGCTCTTTGGAAAATTTTAACTTTCTTAAAATATTAACTTTTCCAAAATTTTTCAACTTTTTGAAAAATTCCAATGTTTTTCGACTTTTTGAAAACTTCCAATTTTTTATAAAATTTCGTTTCTTTTTAGGTAATTCGTTTTTTTTTTGAAAATTTCAACTTTTTTGAAAATTGTGGAGATTCAAAATTTGAATTTTTCTCCAAAAATGTCCACTTTTTCAAAATTTTCACGGCTCGCACCTTTTTTATGAATTGGCACTATTTTTCGACATTTTTTTCGACATGATCAAAAATTTAAACATTATTGTAAATTTGAACTCTTTGAAAACCTTGACTCAAAATTTCTACTCTTTTTACTTTCCTTTACAAACATTTTTTTTTCTTTAATAGCGACATTATTGAAAATTTAAACTTTTTTTTTAAATTTTGGCTTTTTGAAAATTACCAAATTCTTTACAGAATTGAGACTTTTTTAGTTCATAATACTATTTTATTTTAACTTAAACCATTTCAAAATGTTGATTTATTATTGAAATTTGCAACTATAATCTCAAAAGTTCGAATTTAAATTCTGAATTTCGGAAAACATTTTTTTAAGAAATTTTGAAAACAAAGTCGTAAGTTTAAATTTAAACTCGATAAAACCGACTCTAAAGTGAAAGGTTGAGTAAAGTTCTCACACTAATTTAAAATTGAAAATTCAGAATCTGAGAAAGAGTTAAAAATTTTTGAAAAAAGTCGAATTTTTCTTAAAATATTGAAATTTGCAGATTCAACGTAATATTTCTGATTTTACATTTTTAAATTTTCCTAAAACAAATCGAATTTTCTTTAAATATTTATTTTTTCCAGAAATGTAACAAGATAAATATTCCAGGAAAAAAACAAGAAATTATTATTAAAACAATATTTTTAATTTAAAGTGTTTTCTCTAAGTATCAACTTTTTTTTTTAAGTTCCAGTCTCAATTTAGAACTTACAATTAGATTATTTTGTAATTTCATTTTTGTCCCGAAATTTTGATTTTCATTTAAAAATTTGATTTTTTTTGTAAATTTTGGGTGGATTTTCATTTTGAGAGCCAACATCCCCAATTTAAAGTTTTCTTTTGTCTTTACATCTGTTTTTATAAATTACCACCATTTTTCAACAATTTTTTTCGACATGATCAAAATTTTAAACATTATTGTAAATTTAAACTCTTTGAAAACAATTCAAAATTTCACTTTTTTTAAATACTTTTACTTTTTTTCAAAAGTTTTACTATTTTTTACAAAGATTCTTTTTTTTAATAGCGACATTAGAGAAAATTAAAGGTTTTTTCAATATCACAGCCTTCTGAAAATTTTGAAATTCTCTACAAAACTGAAACTAACTGACCTTTCCGATTCTTACTTAAATCAAATTTAAATTTAATTTAAACTTAAATTTCTTGCTTTGGAGATATAGAAGAAAATAGCTTTAACTACCTGGTTCCAGTTCATGCTTTGAGTGATTGTTTCAATCACTCTCAGCAGCTGGTCTGAGGTAGAGTGCATAGATTGGAACCCAAATTGTTCCTTAAGAATGATGTCGCGATTGCTGATGATATTCTGCAGACGCTTCCTTAAAATCCTTTCCGCCACCTTACCCAAGTTGGATAAGAAGCTGTTTGGCCTGTAATTTTGGGAACATTTTCCATCCTCACCTGGCTTAGGAACGAAGATAACGTTTGCAGTCTTCCATCTTGTGGGAAAATACCGGTATTTAAACATGGAATTGACTTTTGCTTCAAAATATTTGACAACTTGTTCCGGAAGAGACTTCAGATCTTGGTTTGGAATTCCGTCTGGACCTGGAGCCTTTTTTATGTTTAGCTTGCGCAAAAAGCTTTGGATTTCCTCCTCGTTAGTCAATTGAATGACGTCTTCTTCTTCTGGCACTTCCTCCTGAAGAACTTGAACCTCTTTTTCCACCTCCTCTACGAAGTTTAAGTCCACTTCTTCAAGTGTGGCCTGACAGTGTCATTCAAAGGTCTCAGTGAAAGCTGCGGGCTTATTCTGATCTGAGTAAGCCATTCCTTGAGGTCCGTGTATCGGTGGGATAGGTTTCCTATCTCCTCTTAGAGCTTTGGCTGTGCACCAGAGATCTGATGAAGTTTAGAGGTTGCAACTTCTTAGTTGTTCCTGAAACTTAGAAATTTTGTGCTTTCGGGGCTCATACCTGAGCTCGTGGATAAATCTGTTGACTTCCACCTTATCTGCTTGCAGATTGGTCCGTCTTGCTCTCTTCCTGGCACGATTTTTTCTTCTAATCAGCTCCACCAAGTGCTTTGGCAGTGGTCCCCTTTCTTCTATACGCCGGAAAGTTTTGGTCGCTGCCAGAATTGAATCTGTTATGGTAATTTCTAGTGTTTCCACCGCTGCGTTGATGTCATCGTTTATGTTGATTGCTCCAGGCTCTTTCAATTTTGCTGCTAGATACTGCCTGAACTGTGTCCAGTTTCTTTTCTTGCTGGCCTCTGGAGGCTTGGGTCCACGATTAATTCCAATGGTCATCATCACTGGATTGTGGTCCGAGCTGAGCTCACTAACTGATGTTAACTCAACAGTGCATCGAACATCCTTCATCAGTGCGAAGTCCAGGACATCTTGTATTCCTTTGGCGAGATGATGATGGGTTAGTTCTTCTGGAGCCATTACATCGATTCCGTTCTGTGCTGTGAACTTTTAACGTGTCCTCCAGTTTTTGTTGTTGGCTCTGCTGCCATGACGTCCATGCTGCTACACGTTTTATACATGGGGAAGCTAATCGGCAAAAAATAACAGAAAACACTTCTTTAGATTTCAGGATCAAAGACCTTTTAATTTATAACCATAATTTTGCTGCAGATTACAATATTCCTTCACTTTGCAATTCGTGCCTGGAACAAAAATTATTAATTTAAAATGAAGAACAAAAATTTTGAAGTTTAGTAAAAAAATATTGCAAGTTTAAGATTAAGGTCCAAATTTTCTAGTATTAAAATTTAAAGAAGGAATATTTTCGAAGGTTTTCTAGGATTAGTATTGTAGTCGACGTTCACAATTCTAATAAAAATGTTTCAGTGCTCTGCTTAGTAAAAGGAAATGATGGGTTAAATTCGTTCGACATAAAAACCAATAAAACTTGATATTTACAAAAGACACATCTAATTTGTCACCCTCCCGATGTAATTTTCGAAATGACCCTCGAATAGCTCACGCTCGCGAAGCGACGAAAGAATGGGCCTTAGGCTAAGTTAGCATAAGACTAGCAGCCGATGTGGCATTGTTGTATCTGATACACTTTATCATATGTTAAATTGTCTGTAACGGGCAACCCGAACTTGTTAGTTATGCCAGCCAGCGATAAATGTACCATACACGTTAAAGAATCAGTAATAAAATCGATAAAACATATTCCTTGTCGACAGTTACGGATTACGTTTCGTTATCATGAGATATTTATGTCGGTTTTCATAAATTCAATAACTCGGTTTATAAGGAAAAATAATAAAAGAGTCAACACATTGTCCAGTCACCTGTTTACCTTAATAAATTGAGCAATCCTCCCCGATGAGCGAAGTTGCATGCTACCCCCAGCAGAAACTTCGATAATGACCCCTATCGATGGCCCTACATGTCGAAGCAACAAAGTATCTAAGTTATTCATTATTTTTGCGTTTTTATGGAAGTCATTATTTGCGAATGATACTAATTGCCGACCGTGAAATTTGATTGTCAATGGAGATAACGCCAGTATAGATTGACAATCGATGCGTGCAAAGAGGTACCACGACGGATATTCAAATAATTTCGATATTTTCGGGACTATTCTTATCTCTGTGAATTAATCGGACGTTTTTTAACTTCCCTCATATGCATAAAACGGTCATAAAGTTTTTATACCCTGAAAGTTTAATCAATACCGAAGCAAGACGTATTGGAAGTCTTGAATTGGGCATTTTCCATTCAAAGATTTATACACATCAGGAAAGTCAAACACTGTCCATAGGGAGAATGTTAATGAGAGATTTAACATTGAGAGCTAATAGTGGGATAGATGGGCGGCGCCTTGTATTCTCCTACACTGGTGTAAACAATTCAACGCAGAGCGCAGCCATCAGTGCTGGTGGAGATTTCAGTAGTACATCATAGCTTCTAACGTGTTTTGTTACGGGATTACTACTGGCAGGCAACAATTTTATTAAAATTTGCGTACCACATGTGTTTGTTCTTTTAGTCCATTGATTTAATCAACGTCTGAGGCAAAATAAAACTGATATTCTTTGATAACCAAAATAAATAAACGAGATTTCTTAATCAAAATAAATAATAATTCTAAAGAAGAATATAACAAAATAACTCTTCAAACATTACAGTATAAGGAGCTCAAATAGGCCGCCAGAGTGCGCTAAACAATATTCCAGTCTGTTGTAAAACTCTCGACGAGTTTTTTCTAAAATCTAAACTGGAAGATACGAGCATGCTACGTCAAAGTAGGGGAATACCTTCTGCGGCCGTAGAAAATTATGGAAGGGACAATTCTTAGCATTTTACATGGACAATGAAAATTTTTCCTTATCTGTAGAAGAAATCGGAAGAAGATAACGAAGGCTTCCACAGCCAGAGTCAGTACAGGATATACTTCTTCCAGGATTGGCTCTGGCCGTGGAAGCTTTCTTTATCATATTCAGAATCTCTACGGGGAGGAAATCTCCCGCAAAACCCTTCTTTTCTCTAAACTTCGTCATAGAGTTTCTAAATTTATTTCCAATCTAACTTTTCTGTCGCGTTGCAGGGATCACAATTTAATTCCGAAATCTTTCAGAATTAAAGAACTTTAGAACCAATTCTTTATTCAAAATTCTTCATAAAGCTGGTTTGTCTCTTGTTCGGGATATGATTAAAAGGATTAAATGAGATTTGACTTCGATCTCCCGACAATTACTTGGGTTCCACCATCTGGAACTATGGAGTAGGTTGTCGGTTGAACATTGGAGTCATTTCGACACCATATCCTATAGTCAGTCCGAAAAAACTTTTTAATTAGAAAATCTGAAACAGAAGAAGAAATTCGAATCCTTGAGTCCCAAGGTCAAAACTTATAGTTTAGTCTCAATTTGGTTAATTTGTCTTCCTATCCACTGTCGAATAACAAACATACCATCTTATCTAAAGGACTGAATTTTGCTGTCACCCCAAGAAACATTCCAACTGAGGAAATAATCAGTGTAGTAGAGTCTTCCATCAGAACTCTCCCCTAGGAGGCAGCAAATCCTATTCGTTTTCAAACTACAAAAGTACTAAAACATGCCAAACCACCAAAGTCCAACATTTCTGGGGAAGAAAGATGTGCCCCTAAAACCCTAAAAACAGATTCTTCAATCACTATTCTCTCGACTGATAAAGGTAATGCAACTGTCATCTTGGATAATTCTGAGTTTGTGTCCAAAATTAAGGCTCTATTGAATGATGGATCCTATATTCCTCTTCCTTGGGACCCAACAAGCAAAATTAAACGCGAACTCAAATCCAAACTAAAATCCTCAAATTTGTAGACACTCTCAGACATCTTGTTTCGAGAGAATCCCAAACCACCTCGTCTTTATGGTCTCCACAAAATTCACAAACCCAATATTCCTTTTAGGCCCATTGTCAGCTCGATAAATTTACCTACCTACCTCAAAATATTTATCTAACATCCTCAAGTCATATACCGGAAACACATCATCTAAACACTTTGTCGAATTGTTGTCCGAATTAACCGTAGACCCCAACGACATACTGGTAAGTTTTGACGTCACTTCACTATTCACTAATGTTCCAGTTTCCGACTCCATGACAATAATTCGTCAATTACTTTCAGACAAAGAGAATGCAGATTCGCTAGCTGATTTAACTGAAATGTGCCTCACATCGACTTATTTTTCTTTTAATGGCAGCTTCATAAACAAGTCTCCGGCACCCCAATGGGTTCCTCCTTATCCCTAGTCGCAGCAAATATTTTCATGAAATCTTTTGAACACACTGCGTTGGAAACTGCGGATTTAAAACCCAAGGTTTGGCTTCGTTATGTAGAGGACACATTTATTGTATGGCCACATGGCAAGGATTCACTAAATTTATTTTTGGAACACCTAAACAGTTTACATTCTTCCATTATGGTCTATTTACACACATCAGTTCCGTGTCAGTTCAGTATCAGTGACATCCGTGGTCGATTTGTCTCCAATTTACACTCATCCGTGCATAGTACGTGCCGTGCTTTCAGTGAAATATCAGCAAGATGGCTTGTTTTACTGAAGAAGAATTGGCAATTATTGCTATTGCCCTAGATGAGGAAGAGGAAGAAAACCATAGAAAGAAAAAACGAAAATGGGTACACAAGGCATGGATAAAAAGAGGAAGTGAAGGGGAATTTTTCACTTTATATAAGGAATTAGTAGATGAAACAAAATTTTTTGAATAGTTTAGAATGTCCCAAAATTGTTTTAATATATTACTTAATAAAATAAAAGGAGATTTAATGAGACAAGACACACATTGGAGAAAAACTTTCACACCGAGGGAACGATTAGCAGTTTGTCTAAGGTAAGTGAAAGTATAATTTTTAACGAAAGGGTTTTTATTTAAAAAATGTGTACAACCTTATCTTAACATTATATTAACAGTTACAATTTTGAAAAAACTGTTGGAGGGTCTTTTGTTGGTTATGCGTCGATGTTGAGGGAATACTTAGGTCATGTTCTAAGTGGTGCTGTTGCTGTTGGTCTGCAACTGGATCAGGTGACGCTATTGGAGTTGAAATTCTTGAAGATGTATTTGAATAATGTTCTGTCGTTTGTGGTATATCCGAAGAATATATCAAATTTGTAAACTGGCTTAGATGAGATGTTCCTGAAGAATCATTTTGATGTTCATCATGTAACGAATAATGCCTCGATTTATGTGCCGTAATCATTTGCATTTCATATTTTTGAACTGTGTTAAATATTTTCGTTTTAGCTAAATTCAAATAGTACGGATTTAAAGTTTTTAAAGTAGCACCTATGCCTGCTAAAAATGCGTCCACCGAATGGGTTATTGTCAATGTTGATGTAGCAGAATGTTCCTTTTTTTTTAATTAGGTACTCCATTAGCTGGGAAGATGCACTTTGTTGAGAATTCATTCTTTTTTTAAACATTTTTGGTGTTTATCGTGTAGGCTTTTCTTGGCTTTGATGGGCGAATGATGGAGTTATATTATCTTCAGTTTGTACTGGAAGAATTGAAATGTCTTCATCATTCATTGTGTTTTGTTCTTCGTTGTCCTGTTCTTCATTATTTTCGTATTTCTCAGACTCATCTTCTTGGAATTCAACATTGCCTTTCGTATCTCTCTCATCAAAAAATGTTCTTAGAAATCCCAACTGCTCTGCGTATTTATAAAGCTTGACTTTTTTTGATGATTGTCCGCTTTTCGTTATGGTTTTTTTTATAGATTTTCTGTAATTGTCCCTAATATTATTCCATCTGGACTTACATAATGATCCTGAAAATAAATAAGTATTCAACTACAAACATTTTGTTTTAGGTACCTAGCTACTGGAGATTCTTTAAAAACAATATCATTTAGTTATCGTATGGGGCATTGCACAGTACATAAAATTGTAATGGAAACATGCAAAATCATAACTGAAAATCTTATGAACGAAATGTTACCTCAACCTTCAGAAGAAATGTGGAAAAGTATTGCTCAAGCCTTTAACACGATATGGAATTTCCCCAATTGTTTGGGTGCACTAGATGGTAAACACGTTACAATTCAAACTCCTCCAAATAGTGGATCACAATTTTTTAATTATAAAAAAACATTTTCTGTTGTGTTATTGGCAATAGTTGATGCACATTACAATTTCATCGCTGTTGATGTTGGTGCGTATGGTAAAAATAGTGATGGTGGCATTTTTGCAAGTTCTAATCTGGGAAAAGCTTTTAAAAACAACACATTATCTGTACCAAAGGATGTACCATTACCAGGTACAGATGCTGAGGTTCCTTATATAATTATAGGTGATGGGGCATTTCCTCTAAAAACCTATTTGATGCGCCCATATCCAGGAAAGGAATTGAATTACTCTAAACGAATCTTTAACTATCGTTTAAGCAGAGCGCGGAGAACTGTTGAAAACTCTTTTGGTATTTTGATCCAAAAATTTAGAGTATTTACGAGACGAATCCAAGCCAAACCAGAAAATGTAGATCACATAATTTTATAAAAAAATATGACACAAATACATATACATATCAACATTCAAATGCAAATTTAAGTGATATTCCACAAGAAACACCACTTCAAAATCTACCTACGCAGGGAGGAAATGCAACTAATGACGCATTTGGAGTAAGAACGTTATTTTACAGAATACTTCATATCAGAAATTGGTAATCTCCCATGGCAAGACGAAAAAATTTAAGAAAGTTATTTTTTACTTAAGACACTTACTTATAACATTATACATATAGAAATTTATTAAAGTTACTACACAGGTTAATCTTATATACTTTTGTAATTTAACAATAAAAATAGTTACCTTCAAGTTTTAATTATTTTCCTATGTCAGTCCAAATATTATTTTTAAAACCGGTGTCCATATATTTTTTATGAGACAAATCATACAGTTCTGGATAATTTCGTACTAATTCGATAAGTTTTTCATCCATTCTTACAACAATTAATCCCCACTTTCAATAATAAACGAAACAAAACACGTTCGTGAAAAGTGACAAACTATCGTTGCCGACGTATTTGATAAATACTGAACGGACACTACAGCAGCACTGGGAGTAAAAGACGTCACTGAGTCGGACTTGTCCAAACAAGTCGGTTTAAAACAAACGTAACGATATTTTATTTTTCACTGGCACTGATACTGAACTGACACGGAACTGACACGGAACTGACACGGAACTGACACGCAACTGACACGGAACTGATGTGTGTAAATAGACCATTAGCTTCACTATGGAAGTCGAAACAAACGGTTCTCTTCCTTTTCTTGACGTACTGTGTCATTCCGTTTACCAAAAACCCCCCATACTAATCGTTATTTGCATGCAGAGTCCCATCATCACCCTTCCCAAAAACGTTCTGTTATAAAATCACTGGTTTCACGAGCTGTAGCAATTTCACAACCAATAAATCTTTCAGACGAATTAAACAAAATTCGTTTCAACCTCCGCAACAATGGTTACAAATCGCACGACATTAAAACTGTCATTAAACGACATCTTTACTCTACCCCTCGTCCTTCACAAAATTGAATATATTCTTTTAAAGCATTTCTTCCTTATGTTCACGCAGTAACAGATCAAATCGGAAAATTATTGAGAAAACACAACATTAAACCCATTTTTTCATCATCCTCAAAGATCCAACAGTTCCTCCCATCTCCCAAAGATAACATTTCATTCTTTTGTTCTAATGTTGTGTACAGGGTTCCTTGTTTTTGTGGTTCAGCGTACATCAGAGAAACATTTAAGACGCGAATATTCGAGCACGAAAGATGTCTTAGGTCTGGTTTATTTTCGCAGTCGCCCATTGCGGAATATCAACATGAGACCGGATATAAGATTCTCTTTGATAATATGTCAATTATATCAAATCTTCCCAATTATTATAATAGGAAGATAAACGAGGCCAGTTGAAATTCAAAAATTCCCCAAAAACATCAAGCAAAGACGACGGTTACATGCTTTCCTACCATCTAGGAAACCAATCATTGGAAATCTTCAGGGAGTGATCGCGCAGACGAATGGTATATAAAGTTTCCCTTACCCTCTTTCCTCTCAGTGATCGCGACATCATTCCTAAGAAACAATTTGGGTTCCAACCTACGCACTCTACCTCAGACCAGCTGCTGAGAGTGGTTGAAACAATCACTCAACGCATGAACTGGAACCAGGTAGGTGGAGCTATTTTCTTTGATATTCTCCAAGGCATTTGACACAGTTTGGCACCAAGGACTAGTCTACAAGGATACACCAGTTTGGAATACCTCTAACAATGGTTCAAATGTTAAGCTCGTTCCTGGACCAGCGCTCATTCAGAGCAAAGGTGGGACAGGAACTATGAAACCAGTTTAGGCTACCGTATGGGGTGCCTCAAGGCTCTGCCTTGTCACTTCTGCTGTATTCTCTGTTCACATCAGACATCCCGAGAACCAATCCAACAATCGACCACACCTTATTGGCAACTTATGCGGACGACATAGCTTTGGTGGCGTACTCTTACAGTCCAGAGTTGGTAACCAGGACGACTTCAGGAGGCAACAGACAGTCTACTAGATTACTTTGGTCAATGGAGAATCCAAGTCAACGCAGACAAGAACCAAGAACAGTCTTTTTCACCCGAAGAAGACTCCAACCTATATGGACATGTAAATGTTCATGGGTAAAACGTCGACTGGAGACTTCAGGCAAAGTATCCAGGTGTATTTCTTGATAAAAGATTTACATTAGAGGCTCAAATCGATTATGCAGTGTTCAAAGCCAAAATGGTGAGGGGACTGCTGCAAGCGATGATTGGTAGAAATAGTAACCTACCCATTGGACTTAAAGTGTTACTGTACAAATCAATCATAAGACCAACGATGATCTACGCATCTGTAGCTTGGTCACAGGCGATGGATAATCAGATGAAGAAACTCCAGGTGTTCCAGAACGTCTTTCTAGACAAGCCATGGACGCTCCATGGTTTGTGAGAAACAATCAAGGCAAGCTGAACTACCTTTGATAAGAGATTTTCTGAGCGATGGTGAGAGCGGAAACGCATCCCAACGAACTAATTTGGCGGTAGGTTACGATCCAAACGTCCCAACCAGGATTAGGAGACCAAGAATGGTCCTCTAGACTACGGCTTCCGCTTCGCAAATTTTTGTTTTGTTTGTTTCTCATGTTACAGGCAAAACAGCTTACAATAGTGCTCCAGCACTATTGTACTGTTCCGACGGAGGGACTGGAGGCCAAGGGCCCGGCCCAAAGAAGCAGGGGTTTTTAGTCGGTACCCGTAGTTTGAGCGGAAGTCCGACTCTGTCTGGGTACCTTCCCAGATGTCCTTAACGGATTTTTCCCTACTTAAAAAAAATTTTCCTCAGAAGAGTTTCGCCTCTGGTATGGGGGACATACTGAGTTACCGTGCTCTTCTGTCTAAACTTCCTTATTCTTTGTACCAATTTGCAATTCAGAAGAGTTTCGCCTCTGGTATGGTAAACATACTGAGTTACCATGGTCTGATGTTTTGAAATTGGCATTTTCATTTTTGCCTATTCCCTTATATTTCTCATTTTATTTATTGATTCTTTTCTTTGTTCCTGAAGAAGCCCCCTACGATGGTGAGCAAAACGTGGAACACTTTTAGTAGTTCTTTGACACGGTCCAATTCCGGAAGAAGTATATCCTGTAAATCGGAAGAGGTTTGAAGAGAGGTTAAACTTTGGGCAACGAAAGATGGTTTTATTGAATATTGTTTCATAATTTCATAGCCTAACGAAGATACTTCCCAAATTATGACCACACCCTTTCACAGGGCAACCATGGGCTGAGCCATTCGAATTTCTAATTAAAAGCACTATCGGAAAAAATAGGATTTTAAAATAAATTTTGAAAAACAAAACAAAAGTAACAAATTGGAGTTTAAAGCTAACATTTATAAAAAGGTAAATAATTCAATGTCGAAATTTGGAAAAAAATATCTCGATCGAGATCGAGAAACTTGAAACTGGTAAAAGAATTCGAGCTAAATGGCTTAAATATCGAATAAAATCGAAATTTCCGGATTAAAATCAAAATTTTAGACGAAAACAGTTTTGCAAATGTTGAGAAAAATATAAACCTAGAAAAATTTGGAATTGTTAAAAGTTAAAATTTTGAAATAGTATCAAATATACAAAATAAAAATATTGAAAACTTCCACAGAAAGTCTTAGGTCCGTAAAGAATTTCTAAATTTTCGAAAAGCCGGAATTTTGAAAAAAGTTTAAATTTTCGATAAGGTCGCTATTAAACAAAAAAGAATTTTTGTAAAAGCTAGTGAACATTTTCAAAAAAGTGAAAATTTCTAAAAGAGAGTGAAATCTTGAGTCAAAGTTTTTAAAAAGTTCAAATTTACAATAATGTTAAAATTTTAATCATGTCGAAAAAAATTGTTGAAAAATTGTGACAATTTATAACAACATATGTAAAAACAAAAGAAAACTGAAAATTAGGGATGTTGCTCTCAAATCAAAAATCCACCCATAATTTACAAAAAAATCGAATTTCCAAATGAAAATCAAAATTTCGCGGAAAAAACTGAAATTACAAAATAATCTAATTGTTTGTTCTAAATTTAGGCAGAAACATTGGAGAAAAAAAGTTGATACTTAGAGAAAACATTGTTTTAATAATGATTTTGTGTTTTTGTCCTGGAATATCTATTTTGTTACATTTCTGGAAAAAATAAAAATTCTAGAAAATTCGAAATGCTTTAGGAAAATTTAAAAACGTAAAATCAGAAATGTTACGTTGCATCTGCAAATTTCAATATTTCATGAAAAATTCGAATTTTTTCAGAAATTTTTAATTCTTTCTCAAATTCTGAATTTTCGATTTTTAATTTGTGTAAGAATTTTACTTAACTTTCCACTTCAGGGTCGACTTAATCGACTTTAAATTTAAACTTTCGACTTTGTTTTCAAAATTCCTTTAGAAAATGTTTTCCGAAATTTAGAATTTAAATCCGAACTTTTCAGATTAAAATTCCAAGTTTTAATAATAAATCAAAATTTTGAAATAGTTTCAATTTAAAAAAAAAGTATTCAAAGCTAGAAAAAGTCTCAATTTTGAAGATAATTTCGAAATTTTCAAATAGCCAGAATTTAAAAAAAAAGTTTCAATTTTCAATAATGTTGCTAGTAAAGAAAAGAATATTTGCAAAAAATAGCAAATGTTTTTTTCCTGGGATCTCTATCTTGTTACATTACTGAAAAAAATAAACATTTCTGGAAAATTCGAAATGCTGTAAGAAAATATAAAAACGTAGAATCAGAAATGTTAAGTAGAATCTGCAACTTTCAATCTTTCAAGAAAAATTCGAGTTTTTTCAATATTTTTTGACTCTCTCAAATTCTGAATTTTCGATTTTAAATTAGCGTAAAAATTTTACTTAACTTTTCACTTGGGGGTCGACTTTATCGACTTTAAATTTAAACTTTCGACTTTGTTTTCAAAAGTCCATTAGAAAATGTTTTCCGAAGCTTAAAATTTAAATTCGAACTTTTCAGATTAAAATTCCAAGTTTTAATAGTAAATCAAAATTTTGAAATAGTTTCAATTCTCAAAAAAAACAGTATTCAAAACTAGAAAAAGTCTCAATTTTGAAGAGGATTTCAAAATTTTCAAAAAGCCAGAATTTTAAAAAAAGTTCGAATTTTCAATAATGTTGCTAGAAAAAAAAAGCAATATTTGTAAAAGATAGTAAATTTCTGAAATCTCCATCTTGTTACATTTCTGGAAAACATAAAAAATTCTGGAAAATTCGAATTGCTTTAGGAAAATTTAAAAACGTAAAATCAGAAATGTTACGTTGAATCTGCAAATTTCAATATTTGAAGAAAAATTCGAGTTTCCTCAAAAATGTTTAACTCTTTCTCAAATTCTGAATTTTTGATTTTAAATTAGCGTAAGAATTTTACTTAACTTTCCACTTCAGGGTCGACTTTATCGACTTTAAATTTAAATTTTCGACTTTGTATTTAAAATTCCTTGAGAAAATGTGTTCCGAAATTTAAAATTTAAATTTAAAATTTTTAGATTAAAATTCCAAGTTTTAATAATGAATCAGAATTTTAAAATAGTTTCAATTTTCAAAAAAAAAGTATTTAAAAATAGAAAAAGTCTCAATTTTGAAGAGAATTTCGAAATTTTCAAAAGCCAGAATTTTAAAAAGAGTTTAAATTTTTAATAATGTTGCTAATAAAAAAAATATTTATAAAATATAGTAAATGTTTTTTTCCTGGAATCTCTATTTTATTACATTTTTGAAAAATATAAAAATTTCTGGAAAATTCGAAATGCTTTAGGAAAATATAAAAACGTAAAGTCGGAAATGTTACTGCAAATTTCAATATTTCAAGAAAAATTCGAGTTTTCTCAAAAATGTTTAACTTTTTCTTAAATTCTGAATTTTCGATTTTTAATTAGAGTAAGAATTTTACTTACCTTTCCACTTCGGGGTCGACTAAATCGATTTTAAATTTAAACTTTCGACTTTCAAAATTCCTTTAGAAAATGTTTTTCGAAATTTAAAATTTAAATTCGAACTCTTCAGATTAAAATATCAAGTTTTAATAATAAATCAAAATTTTGAAATAGTTTCAATTCTCAAAAAAAAGTATTCAAACTAGAAAAAGTCTCAATTTTAAAAAGGATTTCGAAATTTTCAAAAGGCTAGAATTTTAAAAAAAGTTTAAATTTTAAATGATGTTGCTATTAAAAAAAAGAATATTTGTAAAAAAATTGTAATTTTTTTTAAAAAAAGTTAACATTTTTACAAAAAGCAGACATTTTGAGTTGAGGTTTTTAAAGAGCTCAAATTTACAATAAAGTTTAAATCTTTAATTACGCCAAAAAAAAAGTTGGAAAATAGTGACAATTCATTAAAAAAAGGTGCAAACTGTCAACATTTTGAAAAAAGTAGAAATTTTGGATAAAATTGTTGAATTCCCATTTTTTTCTTTCCAAAAGTGAACATTTTTAAGAAGAGTAGAAATTTTGAGTTGCGGTTTTCAAAGAGCTCAAATTTACAATAACGTTTAAATTAATTAAGGGAGCAAACTGTCAAAATTTTAAAAAAAGTGGAAATTTTGGAAAAAAATTTTGAGTTTGCAAAATTTTCAAAAAAATCGAAATTTTCAAAAGAAACGTGTTACTTAAAAAGAGACGAAATTTTGTAAAAATTGTCAAATAAGTTGGAATCAAAAAGGTCTAAAAAAATTGGAATTTTTCAAAAAGGAAAGTTGATATTTTAAAAAAGATCAAATTTTCCAAAAAGCAGAAGAAGTTCAACTTCTAGAAAACGACAACATTTTTATAAATCCAAAATTAAAAACAATAAAATTCCAAATTTCTTCAAGGAATCGAAAATTTCGAACTTAAGTCATAATTTAAAAAGGCATATTTTTAATCTTTCGAAAAATTTGACTTTTTCGAAAATTGCTACTTTCTCGTGCAAAGCTTGAAAGAAAATTGAATAGTCAAAAAGGATCGATATTTTCTAAACAGTACAATTTAAAAAAAAAAATTAAACTTTGAAAATGTTATGATTCATTTGAAAGTCGAACTTAAACAAAAATTGAAACAGTTGTAATTTACATAAATGGTAAAATTCCTACTTTCCCTCGAAATTTGTCCTCTTCAAAATTTCGATTTTATTTTGAAATCTCCTTTTTGGACTTTTGTTTCAAAATCATTTATTTACTTCAAAATGTTGAGAAAAATATTTTCGGAGATTTCGAAATACAGATTTCTTGTAAATTCAAGGTCTTTATTGAATATTAAATTTTGAAAATAACGTTTTTGGAAATTGTAATTTTTCTTTCTCAAAATTTGACTTTTTCTGAAAATTGCGTCTTTTCGCCCAATTACAACTCTGAAAAGTTTGACTTTTTTCAAATTTTTGACATTTTTTGAGTTTTTGAGATAGGTTGGGTTTTTATTTTTAATATGGTTTATTGAAAATTCCGACTTATCCAAATTTATTTTTTGAAACTCTTTTTTCGAAATGACTCCTTCATTCACAAATTTTCAATTTTACGCTTAAAATTGAACTTTCTCGAAAATTTAAAATGTTTTCCAGAAATTTCTTTTTTTTTCTTAAAATTGCAACGTATTGTTCAAAAATCGTGATTTTTTTTTTGAAATAAGCGTCTTTTCACAGAATTAAAACTGAAAATTTTGATTTTTTTCGAATTTTGGACATTTTTCAAGTGTTTAAGATAGGTTTGGTTTGATATGATTTGTTAAAAATTCTGACTTATCCAAATTTAGTTTTCGAAATTCATTTTTCTAAATTACTACTTTATTCTCAAAATTTCAATTTTACGCTTAAAATTGAACTTTCTCGAAAATTTAAAATGTTTTCTAGAAATTTCGTTATTTTTCTTAAAATTGCAACATATTTTTCAAAAATCGTGATTTTTTTTTCGAAATCCTGGTCTTTTCACCGAATTAGAACTTTGAAAATTTTGACTTTTTTCGAATTTTGGACATTTTTCGAGTGTTTGAGATAGGTTAGGTTTGATATGATTTGTTAAAAATTCTGACTTATCCAAATTTAGTTTTCGAAATTCATTTTTCGGAATTACTATTGTATTCTCAAAATTTCAATTTTACGCTTAAAATTGATCTTTCTCGAAAATTTGAAATGTTTCCTAGAAATTTCGTTTTCATTTTTCCTAAAATTGCAACGTATTTTTCAAAAATCGTGATTTTTTTCGAAATCCCCGTCTTTTCACAGAATTAGAACTTTAAAAATTTTGTCTTTTTTCGAATTTTGGACATTTTTCGAGTGTTTGAGATAGGTTAAGTTTGATATGATTTGCTAAATATTCTGACTTATTCAAATTTAGTTTTCGAAATTCATTTTTCGGAATTACTACTTCATTCACAAATTTTCAATTTTACGTTTAAAATTGAACTTTCTCGAATGTTTAAAATGTTTTCTTTTTTCCTAATATTGCAACGTATTTTTTAAAAATCGTGATTTTTTTCGAAATGCCTGTCTTTTCACAGAATTAGAACTTTGAAAATTTTGACTTTTTTCGAATTTTGGACATTTTTCGAGTGTTTGAGATAGGTTAGATTTGATATGATTTGCTAAAAATTCTGACATCCAAATTTAATTTTCGAAATTCATTTTTCGAAATGACTACTTTATTCTCAAAATTTCAATTTTACGCTTAAAATTGATCTTTCTCGAAAATTTGAAATGTTTTCTAGAAATTTCGTTTTTATTTTTCTTAAAATTGCAACGTATTTTTTAAAAATCGTGATTTTTTTTCGAAATCCCCGTCTTTTCACAGAATTAGAACTTTGAAAATTTTGACTTTTTTCGAATTTTGGACATTTTTCGAGTGTTTGAGATAGGTTAGGTTTGATATGATTTGCTAAATATTCTGACTTATCCAAATTTAGTTTTCGAAATTCTTTTTTCGAAATTTTATAATAATAATATTAGTTTATTAAATGTATAAATAAATAATAAATATCTTTACAGGAAAACATTATTCTTTAACAAGAAACATTCATTTTAACATAGGCACCAAACTTTCTCTTAAAACTAGACAAATTATTTGCACTTTTTATTTCATTTGACAGATTATTAAATAAAGATACACCCTTATAAAATAAAGATCTATATGTCGATTCTTTGCTAACAGTATTTATATATATATTACTACAGTTACGTGTTTCATAGTTATGTACTTCGTTAACATTTCTTATATTGTACATTAAGTATTCTGGCAACAATCCTTTAATAATTTTATAAATAAATACCATGGTTTGATAAAACAAATATTGTTGTACAGACAGTGAGCCCAGACAATCAAGCATCAGATCGATTGATGTATAAACGTTACATTTCAATATTGCTCTATGACATTTGTTTTGCAGTATCTGCAGTTGTTTTAAATGGTATTTATTAGCAAAGAACAAGATACTTGGGCAGTAATGAAAATAGGGTCGAATTAAAGTATTAAAAACTTTAAGGCGATTAGCAAGATTTAAATTTTTACATATTCTGATAAAGTATTTAACTTTACCATTTATTTGTAACACAGTATTGTTAAGGTGTTTTTTAAAGTTTAAGTCATTGTCAATGGCTACTCCTAAATACTTTATCTGGTTGACAAACTCCAGAGATTCTCAATTTAACTTTACTTTATTCGCCATCGCGTTAGAGCTCCCCATTAACATCACTTTAGACTTCTTTACGTTTATTATCTGACCATTAACTCTTAACCACTCACTAACGTTCACCAAAATTGCATTCATGCGAGTTACCCCTCTTTGAAAGTCTGATTCTTCAACTGATATGAGCGTATCGTCCGCAAATAGGTTAAGGAAGCAGTCGTCGCCTGTGCACTGGTCGATGTCATTAATGTACAATATAAACAACAGTGGGCCTAATATCGACCCCTGCGGTACACCTAAATTGTTAGCTGCACTTCTCGAAACATAATTGTTAATCGGAGTAACCTGATATCTGGATGTTAGATAACTGCTAAACCATTGGAGTGCGGGATCGCCAAAACCAATAAGTCGCAGTTTTTCAAGAAGGAGTTTTCTGTTAATAGTTTCAAAAGCACGGCGTAAATCCAAGAATACAGTTAAAACTAGATGGCGAGGGTTGTCTAACCATTTCTTCCATCTGGAGACGGTTAGCTGCAGTGCGCTTTTACAAGAGTGCCCCTGTCGAAATCCTGAGTGATTTGGAATGAGAACATTACTATTTTTTATAAATTGCAGCATCTGATTATACACAATTCTTTCCAACGCCTTTTCTAAGTACGGTAGGCAATTAATTGGTTTATAATTAGATGGATCATCAGAACTGGTAACTTTTGGTATTGGCGTAATGACAGATTCTTTCCATTTCTTCGGAAAAGCGTTTGAGGTATTAGACTTATTGATAATTTCAGTAATTTTGATTAAAAGAAAATTACCGCCCATTGAAATAATCTTATTATTGATTGCATCAATCGACGTTCCTTTTTTAATACTTTTGAGAACGTTTTTGACTTCTTCGGTCGTAACTGGCTCAATTGAAAATGGTTCACCATAAGTGCTATTGAAAACATTATACGGATATTTGTCTTTATAATGTCTCCCATCAGATTTCACTAATGCAATAATACTTTGACTCACAAAGACATTGTATTTTTCGGCTACTGTTGCCTCGTCTTGGTATATAATGCCATCAAATTTCATTTTTGTTGGATGTGACATTTGCGTGGCACCGATAGCTTCTTTAACATTTCTCCACATATGTTTGGGATCGGTGCTGTTTTCAATTTTTCTTGAATAATAATTCTTCTTTTTACGTTGGATAGTGCTTGTAACTTTGTTTCGACTTTTTCTGTATTTTTCCCAGTCAGAGCCAGTGTTTGTTGCACAAGCTACTCGATAGAGATCATCTCTAAATCTTGTGAGGTCTCTTATTTCACCATCGTACCACTTTTTGTTATTTTGAGATCTTTTCATTAATTTAATGACTACTTTATACCTAAAATTCTAATGTTACCCTTAAAATTGACCTTTCTCAAAAATTTTAAATGTTTTCTGAAAATTTCTTTTTTTTTTTCTTAAAACTGCAACGTATTTTTCAAAAATCGTGATTTTTTTTTCGAAATCCACGTATTTTCACAGAATTAGAACTTTGAAAATTGTGACTTTTTTGAATGTTGGACATTTTTCGAGTTTTTGAGATAGGTTAGGTTTTTATTTTTAATATGGTTTATAATAAATTCCGACTTGTCCAAATTTATTTTTCGAAATTCTTTTTTGGAAATGACTACTTTATTCCTAAAATTTTAATGTTACGTTTAAAATTGATCTTTCGCTAAAATTTAAAATGTTTTCTAGAAATTTCTTTTTTTTTTCTTAAAACTGCAACGTATTTTTCAAAAATTATGATTTTTTTTTTGAAATCCCCGTCTTTAACAGAATTAGAACGACCTTTTTCGAATTTTGGACATTTTTCGAGTTTTTGAAATAGGTTAGGTTTTTATTTTTGATACGGTTTGTTAAAAATTCTGACTTATCCAAATTTATTTTTCGAAATTCATTTTTCGGAATTACTACTTTATTCTCAAAATTTCAATTTTATGCTTAAAATTGAACTTTCTCGAAAATTTAAAATGTTTTGTAGAAATTTCCTTTTTTTTTTTTTAATATTGCAACGTACTTTTCAAAAATCGTGATCTTTTTTCAGAAATCTCCGTCTTTTCACAGAACTAAAACTTTAAAAATGTTGACTTTTTTCGAATTTTGAACATTTTTCGAGTTTTTGAGATAATTTGTATGCAGTTTTATTGGCTTTTTCTTCGCCGGTCACTCCTTTCACAATCCTAAATTTCAGTACCTTCTATTAATAGAAGGTACTGAAATAAAACTGCATACAAATATGAATACTTCGCAAATAAATTACAGAGAATATCTTTTTGAGATAAGTTAGGTTTTTATTTTTGATATGGTTTGTTAAAAATTCTGACTTATCCAAATTTATTTTTCGAAATGACTACTATATCCTGAAAATTTCAATTTCACGCTTAAAATTGAACTTTCTCGAGAACTTTAAATGTTTTCTAGAAATTTCGTTTTTTTTTTCTAAAAAGTGCAACGCATTTTTTAAAAATCGTGATTTTTTTCGAAATCCTCGTCTTTTCACAGAATTAGAACTTTGAAAATTTTGACTTTTTTCGAATTTTGGACATGTTTCGAGTTATCCAAATTTATTTATTAAAATTCTTTTTTCGAAAGGACCACTTTATTCTCAAAATTTCAATGTTACGCTTAAAACTGATCTTTCTCGAAAATTTGAAATGTTTTCCAGAAATTTGGTTTTTTTTCTTAAAATTGCAACGTATTTTTCAAAAATCGTGATTTTTTTCCAAACCCTCTTCTTTTAATTAACTGTTTCTTCTAAATTTGTTTTTTTTTAATATGGTTGCCTGTAATTTTAATTTGTTTAAAATATCCCATTTTCCAAATCATGACTTTTAATTCCAAATTCGATATATTCGGTTTTTTGACATTTTTATTTAAAATTGAATTTTTTTTGAAGATCTTGACTTTTTATAGATTTCGTTTATTTTTCCAAATTTGGATCGAAATTTTAATAGAAAACTAAAAATCTGAAAGTAATATTTTTAGCAAATTTTGTGAAAAAGATATTTCAAGAATATAACCAAATTTAAATAAAATAAAAATTGTTGGAGAAATATCTTTGAACGTTGCAATTCTTTTACCTAGATTCGACTTGTTTTGGAAATTACTACTTCATTCATAAAAATTGACTTGGAAATTTCTTCCTTGTTTTGACATTTCCACTTTTTCGAAATTTCGACTTTAATTTGGAAATTCGATTTGCCCAGTTCGTGTAGTTTTTAAGTGGAAATACACATTACTCGGAAAGTTCTTTGCCCATGAATTTTCAGAATGATTGTTGTTAAAAATTCGTGATCGACAGCAGGGTTTGAACCTGCAACCTATCAGACCCATCAGCGAAATATGCAACCCTAACCAACTAAGCTGTAACGTCTCTGGATAAGTTCACTTTTAAGTTATCTTAAACTTGTCAGTATGCTTAGTATAAGTTAAATTGACTACTGTGCATTGATTAAATTATATTTTATTTTAATTATACATTTCATTTCAGTTTCATATACTCAGGGTGGTGTAAGTTTCTAGATAGTTTTCAGCTATCTCACATGAAAATCGAAAGTTCGTATACAAAGCAATTTCCACCAGATGAAAAGAAAACACTTTTTTTACATGAATTTTTCTCGAATATAAAAGTGAGTTACGTTTTACACTTACGCCCCTTACATCATTGGTCGTGATGTACAAGAATAACAGATTGTTGATAGTTTTATGATAAATTTTTATTTTTCAGAACAAAGAGAAATCCTAATTCTAAGCACTAAGGGCCTAACAGTTTCCTAAAAAAAATTTGCCTATGGTAAGCATCGATTAGCTCTAGGTGTGAAGCTCATTTGTGGAAGGACATTCTGTTGTCGATGGGCCTTTGTCGCGTAGGCGGCAGTCGCTCTAAGTGGCGACTTCCTGGTGGAGCATTATGACTGGAATTACGCAGACCATTTCCAGAGTTAATCGCACGAAGCGCGCCTATGTTCGTCTCTTATCAATAGATTCGATCTAAATGTGTCATAGCGTTTAGTAGCATTGTTTCGAATTACACATGTTTAAATTGTAATAGATGCGATAACTGGTCGGTTTTTTAAACTGAATTGTTCCTTTTATTCTTGTTAGACGGAGCGAAAAGCGTTACTTTCATTTGAATAATTTCGTGTCGCCCGCATTTTATTTGAAACGTTTAATAGCCCGCCACTTAACTTGTCCGATTCAGAATGGTCACCATTATATAATTTGGGATAATTGATGGTATTTTTATTTTTATTCTCACATGTTCGACATCCAACTGTTGTTTCCTCTTTAAATTACCTGTATTGGAGTTTCCTACCCTTTTTATATGATTTTGTGAAATTTATCAAGATTATTAGTCAAATGGTAATCCTTACTAATATATAAATGCGAAAGTGTGTTTGTTTGTCTGTTCGCTTCAGTGTTACCAGAACTTTTTTCTAAGTAGGGGAAAATCCGTTAAGGACATCTGGGACAGTGTCGGACTTCCGCTCAAACTGCGGGTACCGATTAAAAACCCTTACTTCTTCGGGCCGGGCCCTTGGCCCCCAATCCCACCGTCGAAACAGTAGAATAGTGCTGGAGCACTATTGTAAGCTGTTTTGCCTGAAACATAAGAAACAAACAAAACAAAAATTTTCGAAATGGAAGTCGTAGCCTAGAGGACCATCCTTGGTCTCCTAATCCTGGTGGGGATGCCTGTCGAACTAGCTCGTTGGGATATGTTTCCCCTCTTACAATCGCCCTGGAATTAGTTTCCCTAAGAAAATCTCTTACCAGGGATAGTTCAGCTTCTTTATGGAGTTGATTGTTTCTCACAAACCATGGAGCGTCCATGGCTTGTCTTAGAAAGACCTTCTGGAACACCTGGAGTTTCTTCATCTGATAATCCATCGCCTGTGACCAATCTACAGATGCGTAGGTCATCACTGGTCTTATGATTGATTTGTATAGTAACACTTTAAGTCCAATGGACAGGTTACTATTTCTACGAATCATCGCTTGCAGCAGTCCCTTCATCATTTTGGCTTTGGACACTGCATAATCGATGTGTGCCTGAAATGTAAGTCTTTATCCAGAATTACACCTAGATACTTTGCCTGAAGTCTCCAGTCGACGTTCTGCCCATAAATATTAACATGTCCATATGGTTGGAATCTTCTTCGGGTGAAAAACACTGCTTGGGTCTTGTCTGCGTTGATTTGGATTCTTCATTGACCGAAGTAATCTAGTAGACTATCTGTTGCCTCCTGAAGTTGTCTGGTGACCAACCCTGGACTGAAAGAGTTAGCCACCAAAGCTGTGTCGTCTGCATAAGTTGCCAACACGATGTGGTCGATTGTTGGATTGGTTCTCGGGATGTCTGCTGTGAACAGAGAATACAGCAGACGTGACAAGACAGAGCCTTGAGGCACCCCATACTGTAGCCTAAATTGATAGTTCCTGTCCCACCTTTGCTCTAACTGAGCGCTGGTCCAGGAACGAGCTTACCATTTGAACCATTGTTTGAGGTATTACAAATTGGTGCATCTTGTAGACTAGCCCTTGGTGCTAAACTGTGTCAAATGCCTTGGAGATATCGAAGAAAATAGCTCCAACTACCTGGTTCCAGTTCATGCGTTGAGTGATTGTTTCAACCACTTTCAGCAGCTGGTCTGAGGTAGAGTGCATAGGTTGGAACCAGAGACTAGTTGGAACCCAAATTGTTTCTTAAGAATGATGTCCCGATCGCTGAGAGGTAAGAGGGAAAGGGAAACTTTATACAACATTCGTCTCCGCGATCACTCCCGAAGATTTCCAATGATTGGTTTCCAGATGGAGGAGAGCATGTAACCGTCGTCTCTGTTGATGTTTTTAAGGAATTTTTGGATTTCAATGGCCTCGCTTATCTTCCTATTAAAGTAATTGAGAAGATTGGATATAATTGACATATCATCAAAGAGAATCTTATGTCCGGTCTTATGCATAGGTTGGAATCCAAATTGTTTCTTAGGAATGATGTGGCGATCGCTGATGATATTCTGCAGATTCTTTCTCAAAATCCTTTCCGCCACCTTACCCAAGTTGGATAAAAGGCTGATTGGCCTGTAATTTTGGAAAAATTTCCCATCCTTACCTGGCTTAGGAATGAAGATAACGTTTGCAGTCTTCCATCTTGTGGGAAAATACCGGTACTTAAACATGGAATTGACTATTGCTCCAAAGTATTTGACAGCTTGGTCCCGAAGAGACTTCAGAGTTTGGTTCCGTCTGGACCTAGAGCCTTTTTGATGTTTAGCTTGCGCAAAAAGCTTTGGATTTCCTCCTCGTTAGTCGATTGTATGACGTCTTCTTCTTTTGGTACTTCCTCCTGAAGAACTTGAACCTCTTCTTCCACCTCCTTTACGAAGTCTAAGTCCACTTCTTCAAGTGTGGCCTGACAGTGTCGTTCAAATGTCTCAGCGAAAGCTGCGGCTTTATCCTGATCTGAGTAAGCCATTCCATGAGATCCGTATATCGGTGGGATAGGTTTCCTATCTCCTCTTAAAGCTTTGGCTGTGCGCCAGAGATCTGATGGAGTTTCGAGGTTGCAACTTCTTAGGTGTTCCTGAAACTTAGAAATGTGGTGCTCTCGCAGCTCATACCTGAGCTCATGGATGAGTCTGCTGACTTCCGCCTTATCTGCTTGCAGATTGGTCTGTCTTGCTCTCTTCCTGGCACGATTTTTTCTTCTAATCAGCTCCACCAAGTGATTTGACAGTGGTCCCCTTTCTTCTATACGCCGGAAAGTTTTGGTCGCTGCCAGAATTGAATCTGTTATGGTAATTTCTAGTGTTTCCACCGCTGCGTTGATGTCATCGTTTATGTTGATCTCTCCAGGCTCTTTCAATTTTGCTGCTAGATACTCCCTGAACTGTGTCCAGTTTCTTTTCTTGCTGGCCTCTGGAGGCTTGGGTCCACGATCAATTCCAATGGTCATCATCACTGGATTGTGGTCCGAGCTGAGCTCACTAACTGATAACTCAACAGTGTATTGAACATTCTTCATCAGTGCAACGTCCAGGACATCTGGTATTCCTGTGGCGAGATGATGATGTGTTGGTTCTCCTGAAGCCATTACATCGATTCCGTTCTGTGCTGTGAATCTTTGAAGTCTCCTCCCGTGTTTGTTTTGGCTCTGCTGCCATGACGTCCATGCTGCTGCACGTTTTATACATGGGGAAGCTAATTGGCAAATAAATAACACAAAACACTTCTTTAGATTACAGGATTACAGCACTTTCTCGATTTTATACTCTCGCGAATAAGCACTCTACGTAAATAAATGCAAAACTTGCCAATGACGACACAACGATAACCTCATCTAACGACGAGGATTCATGTATTTTAAAAATCGAAATTTTGAAAAAAATCCAATTTTTTAGAATAGTGATCTTCAAAAGGTATCGAATTTTTAAATGTTTCCAGTAAAAATCCAGTTTACCGCATAATAGTCGAAACTTCGAGAAAAAGTCGAAATTTTTAAAAAAATAGTTTTGAAAAAGAGCAAATTTTGAAAACAACTATGTCGAGCTTTGAAATTCTAGATTTGCAAAAAGAAAGTGGCTTTTTTTTTAAATATTAACCACAAAACCAAAATCTTTAAACATCCAAATTTTCAAAGAAATGCAAAATTTTGAAAAATATCGAAAATAAAAAGGTGAACATTTTAAAGTAAAAACTTAAAAAAAGGTAAACATTTTGAAAAAAGTTAGTAATTTAAAAAATCAAAATTTTAAAAAATGTCAAAATTATCAACAAGTTTGAGATCTTTTAAAAAAATCCAAATTTTCGAAAAATCTGAATTTCTGCAAAATTTAAAACAGAATCTTCAAGGTAAAACCTTTCAAAAAAGTGGAAATTTTGAAAAAGTAAAAACTTTGAAAAATATCGACAATTTGAGCAGAATAGAACATTAAAAAAAAAGAGTTAAAATTTTAGTAAAAGAAGGCCTAATTCTGACGTAAAATCGTGAAAAAATTTCAAACTTTTAAAAAACTCTGTTCAAAAAGATCTGAAAGCTTAAAAATCAAAATTTTTATAAAAATTTGCAATTTTCGAAGTTAAATTAATAAAAAAAGCCGAAGTTTTGAACAGAAGTAGAAATTTTTAAATGATGTCAAAGTTTTGGAAAAGTTAAAATTTTGAAAAATGTCGAAATTTTGGAATAAGTAAAGATTGCATTTATAAACTTAAAATGTTCAAAAAGCAAAATTATGAAAATAAACTCAAAATTTTGGGAAGTCTACTCTCCAAAAAGCTACATTTTCAAAAAAAGTCACACATTGGACCAGTCCATACACATTGGACCCCCTTGTGATCTCTTTACGCCTCCCCAGGGACACGCCCCATCGGTTGGAAAGTCTTGCTTTACACCATCTTGAAATTTTTTGGAACACAAAATACATACTGTGGTGAGTCGAGTTCTACTAAACTGTTCTATTTCCTCGTTTGTTTTATTTAATTGAATTTTATTCAATTTTTCTTGGAAATATTAAATCTACAAATATTGTACTATATAAAACATAACGTTTTGCGTGAGAAACAGATTTCTTAGCGTTCACAAATTAGATAAGGGTTATTTGTTAGGCCTGGTTTGTTTCAAGCACAGATACCTAAACTGAGTAAAATAACATGTTAGTTTTGAAGAACCGCTGAAAAGTAGAGTAATAAATAAGAGTAACATGCCGATAACGGAGACCGTAGCAAATATCTAGGCAAGAACATGTGGTGTTAGACTGGAGGAATTTTACGTTCAAAAAACGCCCTTATAAACACGTACAATTGTAAGTTATTTAAATTTCAATTATCGAAGTAAAACTTGCGAGATAAAGGGACGACATCATTCAAAATGGATTTGCAGTTTGATTTGCACTTTAAGAATCCTTTTCAAAATTTATTTAAGGGCTAATTTGGATTAGAAATATTTAAATTAGTAAAAATTCTGCATCCTCATGCCCTCTAGCGAGATGCAGAGGATGTCTTTCAGTCCCCAAAAGTTAAGGGTAGGGGAATAAAAAGATAAAACACGAACGACCAATTTTAAAATAGTCAAGAACGATAAACTTCGAATTAGTTTAAAAATTATAGTCAAGAACTAAACTTCGATGAAATTAGTTTAAAAATTATAGTCAAGAACTAAACTTCGATGAAATTAGTTTAGAAATTATGTTCAACTTCCGGACTTATAAAAACGAGTACGAAATACGGGAGTTTAAAAAAAAAGGACTGCTTCTGTTTGTGCTAATTAACGAGAATGAAAAAAAAACAATTTCTGTTCAACGTGAAGTTCTAGTGCCATTTATGTGATGTTTGCTACGGGATAAATAGGCAAGTAAATTTTAAATTGTCCCATGACTTTATTTGATGGTTTTTCGCTCTTATATGATAATTAACTTTTCCTAAAATTTGAGAAATACTTGTTCCTAATTTTGATCAATATGGGGTTGGGGGGCGTACACAAAAAAAAAAGAGAAAAGAATTTAAAACTTCCACAACAAACCGAATGAATGAGAAAGTCGTTGTTAGAAAATTATTATTGGGCCAAGAACCCTACCGCTGACTGGTGCAACTACCAGTCTCAGTTACAAAAAAAAAAAAAAAAAAAAAAAAAAAACAAAGAGAGTAGAAAGAAAAAAAAAGACGAAAACAAATAAAGCAAATTTGCTTCAAAAATCTTCTATTTTCTTAAGGTAGTTCGTCGATGTTCTGCTGTTGGAAGCTGAGTTTCCAGGGGTTCAAAAAATCGATAATACCCATCACCGCAAGCTCGGTAACTGACAGCAGACATCTATATTAGGATTTGCTGATGATGTACTGTGCGTTCTCGAAACGGAAAAAAAGGAAAACCGGAACCGGTGTTGTAAGAAGGTTGTCTGAAGAACTTTCCAGACACAGGCAAAACCCCAAACGCAGGTGAGCTCCTGGCTGCGTCCCCTCGGGACCATACGCCTGAACACACTGGGGGCATAAGTAACCTCTCCTGGCCTCTGTTTTGGCGTATTTGCCCGGCCTGCCTTATCCGTGGGTCCCCTCATCGGTTACACGTCCAAAAAAAAAGGACCCCCTATATAGGCCACAGAGAATTACAACACCGCGCGTCGCGATCGGGAAGCTTTTGCAAAATTACTAATCTATATTCGCATGCCTAGATTTACTGTCAACATAAATTTACTAACGTAGGCGGACGAGCAGTATCAGCATCAGCTCTCGTTAGGGAAATGTTTTGACGAAAGAAATGAGAACTTCTTGCCAGTTTCTAACTTAATTTCAATGTTTTGTGCTGAGTCAAGCTTAGCCACTTTCTAAGCCAGAAAGACGCCCTTATAATTAGACTAGTAGCCGTAGAAGTAGGTGTAGTGTTAGAAGGGAAAAATTCTGCTCAGAAAGTTTCTACGAAATCTAAACAATATTTCTAGTCTATTTTATGACACTGGTTTGAGTTCGAGTGATTGAGTTTGGTATGAGAAAAACAGAAAAAAACAAACAAAGGAACAAGTTAACAAAGGAAAGAAAGAAAGAGTGAGAGAACGAGAGATCGGTAAGATTGAATCAACATTTATAAATTTGATTTATTACGATAAATCACAACTTCATTTCCAAGCTTGAGCTCCATTTTCTCGTAGCATTATCCTTTGGATATTGTTAGCTCAAAGCTTTAACAGGAAACTGTATGTTATGTAAAGTATGCTTGAATTAAGAAGCGACAAAAACACAAAGAATTGGAATAACGAAAAAAAACAGACACCTGAAAATAGTTTGAGAACCTCTGTGTACAAACCAACCAGCGAACACCCACCGATAATCAGGTACAAAGTTAGCTGCATTTGGTTTGAAAACCTTCGAGTACAAACTAAATGGCTCAGCTGGGGAAAATATTGCGATTATTAGGGTTAAAATAAACTTTGGGAAATTAATACCTGACCTACTATATATGAGCGAAAGAATTAGACAAAGAATGTCAAATTATTTGTGCTTAATGAATTCTCTTAATTTTCTAAAGAAATATTTCTCTCAGATCTGTGTCCAGCAAATTTAAACAAGTTGAAACTAACAGGTTCACTTTATTTTGTTGTATTATGTTTAAGAATACTTGAAAATCACAAACTTGAAATTTTGTTGATTTATTTGTTGACCTATTGTAATAAAACGTTGAGGTCAATTGTTGTTTGAATTGGATAACACTTCCCTGTCGACTCTACGAGCTGGGGTTACAATTTATTGGAATAAAATAATTTTAAACACAACGTAGACAAATTGGGTCCGAAAATCGAAAGTAAATTATTCTTCGAAAATTTTTAAAGATGAGCAAAATTCGACAATTTTGAAAAAACTATATACAATCACTGGTTTTGGTCGCACATCACATTTAATCGACTTGACCTGGATTTAATCACGACTGCTGCTCATCACAATACCTACTCAATTTTTCCTTAGAATGTCTCGTGATTTTGTCTACGAGTGTGTAGTAGCCTTAAGGATTCGTGGAGACTTCGGAAGCGCTAGCGCAGAACATTTTCCTTGATATAATAACAATATTTTAAATATGGAACAAAATTTCTCATTAATATGCATGTTGCATGATCAAAGTTGACGTTCCATAATACGTAGACGTTGACGATGCCAAATCAGGGAGCGAAATTACCGCTCATGTCTCTTCTTTGACATTTAATCAAATAAAGTCGAGCAATAAGATGAAAATAATTGGTCGCTCGTTTCACGTAATCGCGTTATTATGTGCTGCTATTCCATTGGAAATAAACCTAAACAAAATAGGATGCAAAATGCTTAATTGCGACAATAATCCTCCGGTTGCACCGCCTGTCTCGACCGAAATGATTTATCTCCGCCAGTTTATTTAAATAAAGGATTCATGAATTAAATTTTTATTTTTTTGCCCTCGGAGCCGTACCCGAGAAATTATAATTAACGGCTCTGTTAACAACTACGGATTTCATTTAATTTAAAACGCGTTCAGTTTAGTTTTAATCTTGTTAATTGTAATTCGCCCGTCACGCAACTATCCTGGTACAAGGAATATTCAACTGCAATCCAGGTTTTCTATTTTTTGGTTATCGTCTGCAGAACGTAATCAACACAAACAATATCAACAAGCAGTAAAGATTATTTATTATTAAATTAAAAAAAAAATTAGATTGGAAAGCTACACATAAATCATTAGCAAACTCAAAATTTTTTGGTTAGCTTTTGTCGAGATATTGATTTTTCTTAACAAAAAAGATATACTTCTTCCGCGATTGGACCATATAAAAGAACTAGATATTGTAACGAAATGTAAATTATAGAATTTAGTACGTAAGAAAACTTTCTAGAAAGATCTGATAAGGGAAAGCGGCTGCAATAATGAAGCAAACGGCAGATAAGCGTTCTAGAAATTTCGGCAAACGATAAGCCTTATCTGCTGGATTTTTCTAAAACCCGGAAGCGAAAACTATATAAGGCGGTTGCCTTTCCCGTCACTCAGTCAGTCAGTTAGAGTCAGTGTAGTTAATTAGTGAGTTAACAGTTAGAAGTCAATAAGTGAGTTAATTGTTCAGTTGTAGTAATTCGAGTTTAGTTTGAAAACAAAGTGGTATAATTCACACGTGGTAATCAATTCGAACCGATAGCCCGTAACAATATCAAAGTTCGAAGTTGCGCTTGCTATCGCAGAGAGGCTCTACAGAAACAAGAAAAGGGAATAAACCAAATTCAAGGAAGAAGAACTCAGTATGTCGACCATATTGGAGACAAAATATGAGACAAGTTCAGCCTCTGGTATGGTTGACATACTGAGTTACCATGCCCTTTTGTATTTACTGCCTCCCTTTGTTGGCTTTTTCGTGTCACTTTCACTTTGAAAAACTTTCTCCTCTGGTATGGCTGATGATCTGGGTAACAGTGCTTTTCTGTCTTGAGTTGTTTTTTTTTCTTTGTTACTGTCCCCCTACGATGGCTGGTGAAATGTCGAATACTTACAGTAATTACTTGACACGGTTCAATTTCCTTCCTTTAAGGGCAGCGACCGAATGAAGAGAAGAGGTTCAGTCCCGAAAACTCACCTCAACAAAAAATTGCTACCTATCGATACTACCTACTAATTTTTTTATAATACATACTAGCTAATACCAGCGCCTTCGTCCGCGTGAAAGAAGAGCAAGAATTCTCGAGTCACCTTTTTAAAAATTCCGACTTTTTTTGAAAAATTCGATTTTTACTGGGAATGTAGAATTATGTATTTTTAAAATTTCGACATTTTAAAAAATGTCGAAATTTTCATATTTTAATATCAACCTTTTTCGGAATGTCGACGTTTTCTCATTCGACTCCCAAAATTTCAAGTTTTTGGAATTTGGAAAACTTCGACTTTTTAAAAAGTTTTTATTTTTTTTTTAATTTCCAGCTTTAAAATAATGATTTTTGGGTATATTTTGATTTTCTTTTTTGAAAACTTTTTATGATAATTTGTGTTTTTGTTAAAATATTTCTTTTTTAAAAATTTGCTATCCAATATTTTAAATTTTTAATATTTTGACTTTATTTCGGGTTTTTTTTTGGAATATTCCGGCTTTTTTTTTGACCATATTTTTGAAAATTTTGATCCTTTTTCAGAACTTCTATCTTGTTATTGAAAATTTTTGCAACGTGTTATAAAATTTTAACTCGAAATTCCAACTTTTTTACAAACTTGACTGTTTTTAAATTCGATTGTTATAAAACATGCCCATTATAAATTCGACTTTTTTTTTCAAAATTTCAGCTTTTCCTCGTTTCGACTTTCTAAAAGTAACGATTTTTTTAAAAGTTTGACCTCGTATTTTATTGAAAATCTCGACTTTTTAAACATTTTCGTTTTTATATTTTGAAAATTTCGAATTTCCAATTTTCCTTTTTCTCAATTTCCACTTTTTCCAAATTTTAACTTAATTTGTAAATTTCGGTTCTTACACAACGTTGACTTTCTATAATATTTTGATTTATTTTCCTAGTTTTTGAAAATCTTGACACAAAACTTTGATTTCTCAAAATTTTGAGATTTTTTTAATTTTGTTTTTTTAAGTCTGATTCTGTTAAAATATTGCTTTATTCAAAACTGCTTGCTCTAATTTCTATTTTTGTTTAAATTTTTTTATTATTTGTTAAAATCACAATTTTTAAAAATTTCGACTTTTTTGAAAAAGTCGATTTTTACTGGGAATGTAAAATTATGTATTTTTAAAATTTAAACATTTCAAAAAATGTGGAAATTTTCATATTTTAATATCAACCTTTTTCGGAATGTCGACGTTTTCTCATTCGACTCCCAAAATTTCAAGTTTTTGGAATTTGGAAAATTTCGACTTTTTAAAAAGTTTTTATTTTTTTTAATTTCCGGTTTTAAAATAATGATTTTTGGGTATATTTTAATTTTCTTTTTTGAAAACTTTTTATGATAATTTGTGCTTTTGTTAAAATATTTCTTTTTTAAAAATTTGCTATCCAATATTTTAAATTTTTAATAATTTGACTTTATTTCGGGGGTTTTTTGGAAAATTCCTCCTTTTTTTTGACCATATTTTTGAAAATTTTGATCTTTTTTCAGAACTTCCATCTTGTTATTGAAAGCTTTTACAACGTTTAATGAAGTTTTAACTCGAAATTTCAACTTTTTTGCAAACTTGACTGTTTTTAAATTCGATTGTTATAAAACATGCCAATTATAAATTCGACTTTTTTTTTCAAAATTTCAGCTTTTCCTCGTTTCCACTTTCTAAAAGTTACCATTTTTTTAAAAGTTTGACCTCGTATTTTATTGAAAATCTCGACTTTTTTTAAACATTTCGTCTTTATATTTTGAAAATTTTGCAATTTCCACTTTTTCCAAATTTTAACTTAATTTGTAAATTTCAACCCTTACACAACGTTGACTTTCTATAATATTTTGATTTATTTTCCAATTTTTTGAAAATCTTGACACAAAACTTTGATTTCTCAAAATTTTGAGATTTTTTTAATTTTGTTTTTTTTAAGTCTGATTCTGTTAAAATATTGCTTTATTCAAAACTGCTTTCTCTAATTTCCATTTTTGTTTATATTTTTTATAATTTGCTAAAATCACAATTTTTAAAAATTTAGACTTTTTTTCAAAATTTTTGACTTATGTAGCAAATTAGTTTTTCTATTCAAAAATTTAAGAATTTCGAAATTTTCACCATTTTGAAAAATGGGATCTTTTCACAGTTACGATTTTTTTTTAGAATGTTTACTTTTTTTGAAAATGTTAAACTTCTGTCATTAAATTTCGGTTTTTTTAAAATATAATTTTTTCAGAATTTAAACTTTTTTCAAAATTTTGATTTTTTCTGGAAATTTTGACTATTTTTCAAACATTTTTAATTTTTTTCGAAGTTTCGACTATGTAGTAAATGGTATTTTGATTTGAAAAATTCGACTTTTTGAAAATCTTCACTTTTTTCTAAAATTGGATTTTTCTAAAAACGTTGATTTTTTTCGAGCTTTTTCCAGAATTTTCATTTTTCTGAAAGGGTTAAAATGTTAACCTTTCGTCATCAAAATTCTGGCTTTTTTTTTTAGATATTATGACTTTTTTCAAAATTTCAATTTTTTTCAAAATTTCAAATTTTTTCAAAATTTCAACTTCTTTCAAAATTTAATGTTTTTTTTTTCAAATTTCAAATTTTTTCAAAATTTCAATTTTTTGTGAAAACAATCACCTTTTTTTTAATTTCGAGTTTTTCTCGAAGTTTCGACCTTTACGTAGCAAACTGGTTTCTTATTTAAAAATTTAAAAATTAGTCTTTTTTTTGATAATTTTCACTTTTTTGAAAAATTAAATTTTTCTCACAATTCGGATGTTTACTTTTTTTGAAAATATTAACCTTCTGTCATCAGATTGTGACTTTTTTTAAGATATTATTTTTTCATAATTTAAACTTTTTTCAAAATTTTAAGTTTTGCTGAAAATTTCAACAATTTTTCAAAATTTCTTAATTTTTTTCGAAATTTCGACTTTTTGCTTACGTAGTAAGTGGTATTTTGATTTAAAAAATTGGAAAATTCGACTTTTTTGAAAAGCTTCTCTTTTTTATTAAATTGGATTTGTTTCAAAATTTAGATTTTTTTCGAACTTTTTTCAGATTTTTCACTTTTCTGAAAATGTTAACATTTTGTCATAAAAATTCTAGCTTTTTTCTTAAGATATTATGACTTTTTTTGGAATTTAAATTTTTTCAAAATTTCAATTTTTTGCAAAATTTCAACTTTTTCAAAATTGAAATTATTTCAAAATTTAAACTTTTTTTTTTGAAAATTTCAACTTTTTTGAAAATTTCAACTTTTTTGAAAATTTCAACTTTTTTGAAAATTTCAAATTATTGTGAAAATGTTTACTATTTTTCAAAAGAGTTTCTACTTTTACGTAGCAAACAATATTCTTATTTTATAATATAAAAAATTCGACTTTTTTTTGAAAATTTTCACCTTCTTGAAAAATTGGATTTTTCCCACAATTCTTTCTTTTAATATTTTTAAAAAATATCCACTTTCTTTTTGCAAATCTGGAATTTCAAAGCTCGACATGGTTTTTTCCAAATTTTGCTATTTTTCAAAATGTCTACTTTTTATGTTTTGAAAATTTCAAATGTTTAGTAAAATTTCGACATTTTTCAAAATTTTCAAATTTTTCCAAATGTTCAATTCTTTTGAAAATTTCAAATGTTTAGTAAAATTTCGACATTTTTCAAAATTTTCAAATTTTTCCAAATGTTCAATTCTTTTGAAAATTTGAAATTTTTTCACTGTTCTCAGTGTTTTTGGTTTTCAGTTTTCAATTTTCAGTTTTCAGTTTTCAGTTTTCAGTTTTCAGTTTTCAGTTTTCAGTTTTCAGTTTTCAGTTTTCAGTTTTCAGTTTTCAGTTTTCAGTTTTCAGTTTTCAGTTTTCACTTTTCACTTTTCACTTTTCACTTTTCACTTTTCACTTTTCACTTTTCACTTTTCACTTTTCACTTTTCACTTTTCACTTTTCACTTTTCACTTTTCACTTTTCACTTTTCAGTTTTCAGTTTTCAGTTTTCAGTTTTCAGTTTTCAGTTTTCAGTTTTCAGTTTTCAGTTTTCAGTTTTCAGTTTTCAGTTTTCAGTTTTCAGTTTTCAGTTTTCAGTTTTCAGTTTTCAGTTTTCAGTTTTCAGTTTTCAGTTTTCAGTTTTCAGTTTTCAGTTTTCAGTTTTCAGTTTTCAGTTTTCAGTTTTCAGTTTTCAGTTTTCAGTTTTCAGTTTTCAGTTTTCAGTTTTCACTTTTCACTTTTCACTTTTCACTTTTCACTTTTCACTTTTCACTTTTCACTTTTCACTTTTCACTTTTCACTTTTCACTTTTCAGTTTTCAGTTTTCAGTTTTCAGTTTTCAGTTTTCAGTTTTCAGTTTTTAGTTTTCAGTTTTCAGTTTTCACTTTTCACTTTTCACTTTTCACTTTTCACTTTTCACTTTTCACTTTTCAGTTTTCAGTTTTCAGTTTTCAGTTTTCAGTTTTCAGTTTTCAGTTTTCAGTTTTCAGTTCTCAGTTTTCAGTTTTCAGTTTTCAGTTTTAAGTTTTAAGTTTTCAGTTTTCAGTTTTCAGTTTTCAGTTTTCAGTTTTCAGTTTTAAGTACTAATAATTACTATACTATATTTACCAATATTGGGAAATTTTGCATTGGTTCTCGACGCATCGAGAATTGAGACAGCTATCTCCAAAGCGAGGACGATTGTTGGAACCTAGATGGCAACGGCAGGTTGAATTGGAAGGTTCATTTTATTAAATAAAATTGTTATCTAAAACTATCGATACTATCGATATTTTTGTAAAAATCTATCCATCGCTGGTAAAAAATATCGATGTATAGTGAATACTAACATAGAGTAGCGGCGACAGAATGTTTGGCCGTTAGGTCACATATGGCGTTCTAAGGGAATGTCACCTATAAATTCCTAATAGGTTAACAATAGAATGATTATAGTAATCGACAGTGGGTGGATCTGTCGTCACAAATGGTGTATCTAACGTCCGTTTTAGGTGTTTATTTCCACTTTCCTGTTGGGTTCACACCTGATGTCTGGAATTTATACTTGTTCTTAGCCCGTAGGTAGTAGGTTTATATCCAAGTAAAAATGTTTTACAAATGAAACAGTTATGATTCAAGCGAAGAGACAAAATGAGTTGTGGAAGTCGATAGTGGCAACGACACTTTCAGCTCCCATTTTTAATTCGTTAAAAATAGACCGGGGGCAAATGAATCAAAGATAAATATTTAATAGATATGACTATATTGGGTGTTTCAGTCATTATGTCGGTAATATTAAGAGGAAATAGAAAGAAAAATGTTTATGGTGCGAATACGCGATTAAAATTATTTTATGCAAATTTACGCTAAGAAAATATTTTTAAATCATAATTTAAAGCCCTTTCTAAATTGCCACTGATCTTTGGCAGCTCGGATTCACAAGTGATTTCGAAATAAACACACCATTTTGAGGAGAAAACTGTCCTTGTGCAAATTAAACCCTTCCTGCTAAATTCAGTTAATAAAATCCGCTTTCTTATTTACTTGAATATTTTAGGGATCGTTTATTATGGAGTATTTCAAACCGAAAACTGAAAACTGAAAACTGAAAACTGAAAACTGAAAACTGAAAACTGAAAACTGAAAACTGAAAACTGAAAACTGAAAACTGAAAACTGAAAACTGAAAACTGAAAACTGAAAACTGAAAACTGAAAACTGAAAACTGAAAACTGAAAACTGAAAACTGAAAACTGAAAACTGAAAACTGAAACTGAAAACTGAAAACTGAAAACTGAAAACTGAAAACTGAAAACTGAAAACTGAAAACTGAAAACTGAAAACTGAAAACTGAAAACTGAAAACTGAAAACTGAAAACTGAAAACTGAAAACTGAAAACTGAAAACTGAAAACTGAAAACTGAAAACTGAAAACTGAAAACTGAAAACTGAAAACTGAAAACTGAAAACTGAAAACTGAAAACTGAAAACTGAAAACTGAAAACTGAAAACTGAAAACTGAAAACTGAAAACTGAAACTAAAGTGAAAAGTGAAAAGTGAAAAGTGAAAAGTGAAAAGTGAAAAGTGAAAAGTGAAAAGTGAAAAGTGAAAAGTGAAAAGTGAAAAGTGAAAAGTGAAAAGTGAAAAGTGAAAAGTGAAAAGTGAAAAGTGAAAAGTGAAAAGTGAAAACTGAAAACTGAAAACTGAAAACTGAAAACTGAAAACTGAAAACTGAAAACTGAAAACTGAAAACTGAAAACTGAAAACTGAAAACTGAAAACTGAAAACTGAATGATACATGATACATGAATGCAATATTCAAAAAATTTTATTTAAATACCGCAGTTAAACTTTGATTTCAAATAATTTATATAATTTCAAAAACATTATTACAATTTTTTTTTTCGAAATTTCATGTTGAATATTAAAAGATTGTTTGTATAAATTTTGAGTTTTTCTTAAAATTTAAACTTTTATTCCAAATGGAAAGTTCAGATTTTAAATTTCTAGACTACACAATTCAATATTTTTTTTATAAAATTTAAAATATAAGATCAAAATTTCGAATAAAAAAGACAAAGAAATTTCAACACGTTTAAAATATTTAAAATAAATACTGAAAAATTCAAGGTTAACCTTAAAATGTTGGCTTTTTTCTCGAATTTTCGACTTTTATTCTCAAACTTTTGACTTTTTCTTAAAAGTGCAAGCTTTGAAATTGTGGGAATAGATTAAATATTTGAATTTAAATTAAAAATTACAAGGCTTATGGTGAAAAGTCCAGAATAAACTCGAAATTTTAAATATTCTTAATTTGAAAACACATATGCTTCTTCCAAATATCCTGAGAATAACTTAAAATTGACTTTTTTTTACATTTTAAGTAAACACTTCCTAATTTTGTGATGGTTTTTCAAAATTTCGACCCTAGTTGCAAACTTTCGCCTTTTTTCGCAAGATTCCAAATCTAAACCTGAAATGTTGGCCTTTTATGTCGAAAGTTTTACCTTAATCTTAACATTTTAACTTTTTTTTTAATTATTTGATTTTATAGTCAAAAATTGATGTTTTTTTAAATTAGACTTGAAGTCCAAAAATTTAATAATAAAAATTTTTAAATTTTTGAAATTGTAGATTCCTTCGAAGTATTTTTTACTAAAAATTCAAGCCTTCAAATTTTATTTTGGTAAGAATTCTATTTCAAACCTAAAATTTTGGGTCTATTCTAGAGAAGTTAATTTATTTTTAAATTTTATCAGAAATGTCGTCTTTTTTATTGAGATTTCGAGACAGTTTTTATTATTGTGATTTCTCAAAGTAACGGATTCAATTTTTTTTTAATTATTGCCATAAATTCTTGATTTTGACACAGGGATTTGGATTTTTTTTAATTTCTATCCTAATCCTGAAATTTTGATTTTGTTTCAAAATTTTCAGTTTAAACAGTAAAAATTTTTCGTTTTTTTTTAAATAACGTATTGCTTTTAATGATTCTTATTTTACCTTTTGTAAAAAATTTCGATTGTTAATTCGAAAGTTCGGGAAAATTTGTATTTGAATAGAAACTTTCGACTTTTCTTCTCAAAAATTCGATTTCAATTTTCACTTTTTTCCTAATTTTTTGTTTCAAAATTCAAAATTTCTTTCTTTGGTGAAACTTTTGGTCTCGTATATTTTTGAAATTTCGACTTTTCAAAATTTTTTATAAACTTTGAGTTATTTTAGTGTCGACGTTTCGTTCACAATTTAAAGTTTGCCTTTTCAATATTTTTCGAATAGTTTTTTCTATAAATTTTAAATTTCTTTTGTAATATTCTGACTGTGGCCCTGTCTTTTCTTAGCAATTGTTGACCTTTTAGTGCTTTTTTTTAGAGTATTTTGCCTCTTTAAAACCTTTTTCAGCTATTCGTTTTTTCCTAATTTAACGTTATGTTTCCTTATTTGATTGTGCTTAAAATCCTGTCTCTAGTCAAAATTATCCACATTATTGTTAGTTCCTATCGACGTTTAGTGAATACTACTCTATGCAATAAACCAAATGTAGTAGTCTCGCGGATTCGACACAATCAAAAGGCGATTTTACTCCGTGGCAAAAACAGTGATTTCAGACTTCGCGATCCCAAATACCGATGCTTCGGAAATCGAGGAATCCAGTCAGTCATGATCATGATAGACAGTTGATGAACGTTCAGACATCTGACGATCGCTTCCCGTCTTCTTACTTTGTTTTTGCCCCGCGTCGGTCACCGGAGACGTTGTCTGCGCTTTCATCGAAAAGAGACAAGGTGCCGGGCGTGCTGGAGGAATTTTTGTCTTGTTAAAATTTTTCAGATCGATTCGATGCGGCCAGTTTTTGCTCGGAAGCCAGCAACAGTGGATTTGAGATAATATAGGACCCTCGACGTGTTAAAATTGCTATTATACAGTTTGTTCGAATACGTGGCTATCATACTCAAAGAGTAATTTCGATCGAGAGACATCTAAATGATCTAATGTTTTTACTGGCTTTGTTGAGAGATATTTGAAAAAAGTTGTTGGCTTCATATAAACAAAGTGGCGAAATCTTTTAATTAAACTCGAAATCCAGATGTATATGTGTCCTTAACAGAAGTCATTCTAGTGAAAATTCAATTTATGTTGGAAATTCTGCAATTCCTACAGTTACGGTCCATCTGGCTAATAGTAAGTGTTAGCAATCTGACAAATGAGTTTTCCCGAGGGCTGGGATCGTAAGACGATCGTAGAATTCAACTGGTCGATTGTGCCAGCCCGGTATCTATCATTTAGGGAATTACTGTGTTTGGACTTTGGTCACTTGCCAACGACAAGACGACTGTCGTTTGTTCCACCCTCATCGATCACCGCGGCTTTCTAGATCAGAACTTTTATATAACATGCGAAGTTTTCGCCTTTTGCGTCGCTCGTTTGTTTTGTGCTTGTATTTCTATTGTGAAAAGTTACGCGCCTGTGACAACCTCTATTGATGTTTGGGATTTACGGCTACGTTTTATAACAAGTGGCCCATGGCGGAGAAATGATTCAGTTTAAGCAGAACTGACAAAGGATTAATTAAATGAGGTCTAGAGCAAGGGTGGCAAATGTTTCCGTCACCAGGCCACACACAGGATCCCCTAATTCGTAAGGGGTTAAAATAATGGACGCAATTATGTGCAGGAAGTGTTTTTTCAAAATTCAACTCCTTTTTGGAAAACTTCAGCGTTTCTCCTTCAAAATTTTGATTCTTTTTCTCAAAGTTCTCATTTTCTTCAGAACTTGGATTTCTCTCGAATTGTCAACATTTTTTTAAAAAGTGCGAACTTTTTTTTAATCAAAGACTAGATTTTTAGAAATTTTGAATTTAAATTAATATTAATTTTTTTCTATATTTCAATCCCATTTATTTGGAAACCAACATTTTTTCTTCAAAATTTGGACTTTTTTCGAAGTCTTGATTTTCTTCTCTCGAAATTTCAACATTTTTTCTAGATTTCGACCATTTTTAAAGAAGTGCGACCTTTTTTTAATTAACGACTAGATTTGTTTTTAATTTAAATTTGAATTGAAATTAATTTTTTTCAATATTTCAGTTTGGAAACAAATAAAATTGAAATTTGGTAACTAAGATCGAAATTTCAATGTTTCATTTGAAACATTAAACTTTTCTTCAGTTTTCACTTTGGAGTCGAAATTTTGAGAAAAAAGTCTACTCAATTTCGAGTTAAACTGGTTGTAAAAAAACTCCTGAATTTTAAATCCTTAAGTTTAAAAAGTGTGTGTGTAAAACTAAATTTATTAAAGATTTAAGACAAAATTTATAGAAGAAATAGGTGATCAAATTTTTTTTATGCAAATTTACGCGAAGAAAATATTTTCAAATCATATTTTAAACCACTTTTTAAATTGCCACTGATCCTTGGACGCGATCACAAGCGATTTCAAAATAAACACACCTTTTGGGGAGAAAACTGCCCTTGTGCTAATTTAAACCCTTCCTGCAAAAAAACAGTTAATAAAATCCTTTTTCTTATTTACTTGAATATTTTAGGGATCGTTTATTATGAGTATTTGAAAACTGAAAACTGAAAACTGAAAACTGAAAACTGAAAACTGAAAACCGAAAACCCAAAAACGAAAACCGAAAACCGAAAACCGAAAACTAAAAACTGAAAACTGAAAACTGAAAACCGAAAACCGAAAAGTTGAAAATTTCAAAATTAAATGCCTGGACAGTATTAAATTTTTAAAGCAGTTTTTGACTCTACAATATGGTACACCATCATAGAAACTATGTGTATGCAAAATGTTTGTCTTCTATTATTATAGGAAACAATTGTGAAAGAGATTCAACTTTTGCACTTTGGTGGGTGCATATACCCCACTTTACCCTACATGCACAATCCCACTTCTGACGCCAATTGTTACGAACCTCGGGTTCGGAAAGTGCAATTAAATTGATTTCTATGTTTAATAGCAATGTTAGATTTATTAAGAACTGTACAAGCTTTTTGTAACAGACAATTAATTACATCACAACCTTCATCATTCCTCTTGCATTCACAGTAACGTTCCCCGCTGCCGTAGATTGGGGCGCATATCGTATTAACATTATGAATTTTACTGATCATTTTTGGGCCTTTTTAAAATTCGTTATTAGTCGGCCCCAGATGATCGAAGTTGATTATGTAATAATCCGACGCTTAACAGACTGTTCGGGTGAAAAGAAGCGCATCTAATGAATTCAAGCTCGTTTCACACCTGCCACGCCGCCTTCATTTAAATGCTAAACGCTTCCAATTATATATCATAAACAAACAAGCTAATGTTCACTTCCTTTTCCGTCCTCTACCCATTCGATTTTACATTACATAAGCTAATTAAATCCATTTCGTCGACGACTGCCATAAATATTAACCTTTCGACATTCACCAAATAAAGCCATTCTTTCTCTCGTCCATAATTAGTTTCTTCCACAAGACGTGAAAGTTTCAAGATGTTAGAATTCGGGCGCCTTTGGGATAAATTGTGCGTTCGACTCGTTAGGAGCGGCCACTATCGATCCTCGGGACGGAGAACTAAAAAAAGACGAAGGGACAGGCAGGAACGAAGGAGCCCAGACGGGGGAATCTTTAATTTTACTTAGCCCGTATGCGATGAATGCGGGCATGAATATCATTCGGTCAAGTGGACCATGACTGCACAAATAAAACTTCTAGATGAAGACGTCGAAAATTCGCCCGTTCAGCGCTTTTTGCATCACTTCCATCACATTTAACAGCGCCCGTTCCAAATCTATGCGGCATAAGCAATTTTTACTATGATTGTACATAACTATATTTCTCCGAAAATTCTTCTCCCAATACTACTAAAAACGCCGTGGATTTTGGGAACCCAAAGAAACAGTTTATTTCTATTCCTGAGTCGACGTAATTTATTAGGTAAAATATAAGAAGAATTAGCAGGGAGAGGAATCTGAACGGTAGCCGCATAGCTCGGACTTCTGCGAAATCAAGATATCCCCATTGATTATGCAAGATCACAGATATCTAAACTTGTCTCGTATTTATTAGAAAGGCAGCGCAAAAAGCAAGATATTCGTTCTGCTGTAAATTTAGAGGGCAACAGGCATCTGTCTGCATGGTAATCGCGAACTTACGGCCCCATGCGAAATCGTGTTTTCAAGGAAATAAGAAAATCTGCGGAAATGAGAAAAGCTTACGTAAATGCGTGTCTGTGAAGCAAGACTTTGTAATCTTAATTAAAAAATGTGTAAAATACTTTTTTGCTGGATTGCGCAAAAGTTCTTAGCTTTTTGGTGTTAAAAGTATTTATGCCCTAATTACAACAATTTGTAATCAGTCGCATGTTAAAACCAAATGGGAGCGTCGAGGATATTAGGTTTCTGCAGGCCTTTTTTGTTTTTCAAAAAAATATAGCAAGTCAAATCAGTTTAAATTCAAATCTGTACTTCTAATATTCTAAGGAGAGAATTCCTAATCGACTGAAAAAGCTAATCATCAACGTAGAGCTGAAACTACTGAAGTCGGTAACACCTCATTTGTAAAGGATATTATCTATTAAAGCTGAGATAATAAGCCTTGTATATACGAATATATACAAGTTTATTACGATGCAATTGAAATCTAATTTCATTAGAATCTAATGAAAATTAGACTCCAATTGCAAAGTTCACGTAGATGAGGCAAAGCTTGTATCACGGGTTGCATCGCAACATTCATAGATACAAAGGTCGGCGGCGTGACTTTACTTTCATCTGGTTTTGACAAATGACCAATTAAATGTTCTGTAATTAAACAGTTAAACGTGCTTAAAATTGAAAATATGTACAACCGCAACCATAGACTAGTTTCGGCCTTCCTTAGCCTCATCAGCATGGTACGGTGGTTGTATACACTTTCAACTTAAAACCGTTAGTCAGTCGTATAAGTATCCAAGAGAGCAAACCTCCATTGGGTGACTTCTATGGCTATCTATTAAAGGATCAGCATATTTTCTATTAAAACAGACTCCACAACATTTTCTAAGTAAATTAAAGGGTTGGAGTAAAGATTTCTCCCTGAATTTGGAAAGTTTATTGCCACTAGTTTGTTTATTTGGACAGTTTTAATGAAAAAAAGGATGGCCCACATTAATAAAGACACTTGAACAAAATTTAGTTTTTCTCACAAAAATTATACAAGTCCTTAGATCTTTTATTCACAAACTTTCGTTGTTTTTAAATTTTCACTCGCTTCACCGTTAAATTGTTAAAATTTTCGTTTGTCGAAATTTCAATTATTTTTAGAAATTTTCGATATATCAACTTCTTTTGTAAAATTCTTTCAACCTTTTTTTAATTTTTGATTCAAATTCAACATTTCGACTTTCCCAGAGATTTCCTCTTGATACACATATTAATACGTATTTTGACCTTATTTTTAAAGTATTCATTTTAGTTTGAAATTTTAAACTTTTTTTTTAAATTCAAGTTTGGATTTTTAAGTTTCCTTTTATTTAAACGAAATTTTTAGTTGAGGTTCTGATTTTCATTATTTTTGAAACTTAATTTTTATTTAACATTTTGAAATTAAAAATATCTACATTTTTATTTTGTCACTTCGGCTTTAAAATCGAAATTTCTAAAAAAATGATTTTATAAATTTCGATTTTCTTAAAATTTTTAGTTTAGCTCGAAATATTTTTTTAATTTTTGCGGTTTTTTTTTTTGTTTAAAATTTTAATTTTTCTAAAAGTTTTACAATTTCAGTTTTTTTATATATATTTTTTTTAATTTTTCGCTTTGCATTAAAAATTGTGTCCTTTAGTTTTTTTCAAATCTAAATCCTAGTCACGAAATTTCTTCTTTTTTAAAACAAATTTCGAATTTAAACCCAAAATGGTTGCTTCATTAGAAAACTCTCGGTTTTTTCTCAACATGTAAATTTTTTCTAAATATTTCGGTAAAGTCAATATTTCTAGTTTTAAAAAAATTTGACTTTAACTTCGAAACTTTTGGATTTTGTTTATTGAAGATTTTTTCTTTTTTTCCCTTTTTCTCCAAAATTTCCGCTTTTCCTCAAGGTTTTTGGATTCACCTTTTCCCTTTCTAAAATAAATTTAAAGTTTGGACAAAAATCGAAATTACAGATTAAAATGAAAGCTTCTATTGAAATTTTTCATTCATCTTTAATATCTAATATTCCTAATTTCGTCTTTGATCTAAAATTTAATGCTGCTCTGAAAAGTTCAAAAATCACTTATTTTGAAAAAGTATTGGTTAATTCGAAATTTTTTTGGAAATATCGAGATAAACTAAATTTGAAAGATTTAAATATCGAGACTGAGTCGAACTTTTGAGTTAAGCATTATAGTCCAAATTTCGAAGTTAAGATTGGGAATTTTACGCAAGAGTAAAAAATGAGCACTAAGTAAAAGACCAAGACGTTTATCGATTTAACAACTCAACTTTTTTTTTAAATTTTGCAATATTACTCATTTCGAAAAAAATTATATGTCTCTAACATAAAAAAACGGAGGGACTTGGACTCCCTCCGAACATAAATCCTGGCTACGTGTCTGCTTCTCGATTTCTTTTTTTTTTTTGTTAAAGTAGGGGAAAATGCTTTGCGCACATCTGGGAAGATAACCCAGATAGTGTCGGACTTCCGCTCAAACTAACGGGCACCGACTAAGAACCCCTACTTCTTCGGGCCGGGCCCTTGGCCCCCAATCCCTCCGTCGGAACAGTACAATAGTGCTGGAGCACTATTGTAAGCTGTTTTGCCTGAAACATAAGAAACAAACAAAACTGAAAATTTCCTAAATGGAAGTCGTAGCCTAGAGGACCATCCTTGGTCTCCTAATCCTGGTGGGGATGTCTGGATCGTAATACACTGCCTGTGGAACTAGTTCATTGGAATGCGTTTCCGCTCTCACAATCGCCCTAGAATTAGTTTCCCTAAGAAAATCTCCTACCAAAGGTAGTTCATCTGCCTTATGGAGCTTATTGTTTCTCACAAACCATGGAGCATCCATGGCTTGTCTTAGAAAGACGTTCTGGAACACCAGGAGTTTTTTCATCTGATTATCCGTCGCCTGTGACCAAGTTACAGATGCGTAGGTCATCGCTTGCCTTATGATTGATTTGTATAGTAACACTTTAAGTCCAATGGACAGATTACTATTTCTAAAAAATCATCGCTTGCATCGGTCCCTTCAGCATTTTGGCTTTGGACACTGCATAATCGATGTGTTCCTGGAAAGTAAGTCTTTTGTCAAGAATTACACCTAGATACTTTGCCTAAAGTCTCCACTCGACATTTTGCCCATGAACATTTATATGTCCATATGGTTGGAATCTTCTTCGGGTGAAGAACACTGCTTGGGTATTATCTGCGTTGACTTGGATTCTCCATTGACCGAAGTAATCTAGTAGACTATTTGTTGCCTCCTGAAGTCGTCTGGTGACCAACTCTGGACTGTAAGAGTACGCCACCAAAGCTGTGTCGTCTGCCTAAGATTGCCAATAAGGTGTGGTCGATTGTTGGATTAGTTCTCGGGATGTCTGCTGTGAACAGAGAATACAGCAGAGGTGACAAGGCAGAGCCTTGAGGCACCCCATACTGCAGTCTAAACTGGGATGATAGTTCCTGTCCCACCTTTGCTTCTGAATGAGCGCTGGTCCAGGAATGAGCTTACCATTTGAACCATTGTTAGAAGTATTCCAAACTGGTGCATCTTGTAGATTAATCCTTGGTGCCAAATGTATCAAATGTTTTGGAGATATCGAAGACAAGAGCTCCAACTACCTGGTTCCAGTTTCATGCGTTGAGTGATTGTTTTAACCACTCTCAGCAAGTTGGTCTGAGGTAGAGTGCATGGGTTGGAAGCCAAATTGTTCCTTAGGAATGATGTTGCGATCGCTGACTGATATTCCTGCAGACTGCTTCCTCAAAATCCTTTCCGCCATCCTTACCCAAGTTGGATAAGAGGCTGATTGGCCTGTATTTTTGAGAAAGTTTTCTATTCTTTCCTGGCTTAGGAATGAAGATAACGTTTGCAGCCTTCCATCTTGTTGGAAAATACCGGTATTTAATCATGGAACTGACTATTTCTTCAAAGTATTTGACAGCTTAATCCGGAAGAGACTTAAGAAGTTGGTTTGGAATTCCGTCTGAACCTGGAGACTTTTTGACGTTAAGCTTGCGTGGAAAGCTTTTGATTTCCTTCTCGTTAGTCGGTTGATTGACGTCGTCTTCTTCTGGCACTTTCTCCTGAAGAACTTGAACCTCTTCTTACACCTCCTCTACGGAGTCTAAGTCCACTTTTTCAAGTGTAGCCTGACAGTGTCGTTCAAAGGTCTCAGCGAAAGCTGCGGCCTTTTTCTGATCTAAGTGAGTCATTCCTTGAGGTCCGTGTATCGAAGGGATAGGTTTCCTATCTCCTCTTAGAGCTTTGGCTTTGCGCCAGAGATCTGATGGAGCTTCGAAGTTGCAACTTCTTAGGTGTTTCTGAAACTTAGAAATTTTGTGCTCTCGGAGCTCATACCTGAGCTCGTGGATGAGCCTGTTGACTTCTGCCTTATCTGCTTGCAGATTGGTCCGTCTTGCTCTCTTCCTGGCACAATTTTTCCTTTTAATCAGCTCCACCAAGCGATTTGGCAGTGGTTCCCTTCTTTCTATACGCCGGAAAGTTTTGGTCGCTGTCAGAATTGCATCTGTTATGGTGATTTCCAGTCTTTCCGCCGCTGCGTTGATGTCATCGTTTGTGTTGATCTCTCCAGGCTCTTCCAAGTTTGATGCTAGATACTTCCTGAACTGTATCCAGTTTGCTTTATTGCAGGTCTCTGGAGGTTTAGGTCTACGATCATCTTCGATGGTTATCATCACTGGGATTCAATTGGGTTAAGGTATGGAAAATAGCAGGCCACTCTACTACAGGAATCTATTACTACTTTGCCAACCAATCCTTTGCAGACTTACTCGGGTGTAACGATGTCCTGTCGATTTTCCTGTTGAACGGTTATTCTTGCAAAGCAAAAACGTCGAATGAGGTTCTTAAGATGCATCGTCTGATAATCTTCGCTGTTCATTGTGGGCTACTTGAATTTTTTCTGTAAATCTAATATGGAGATGGCTTTACCATTCGAAGCAGTGCACTTTCAGTAAGGTGTGAAGCCATTTCATTCATGATTCTTTTGCACCCCTTGATTGAGAGACAGTGAATGTTTGTTTTTGTTTCTGTAATAGTTGGTACTGCCTATCAATACGAGGTCTATTCAAAAGGTAAGGGTGACTTCAAGTTTCGCGGGCAACGTACCTTCGATTATCACTTTGTTGTTGTTGTTGTTGTTGTTGTTGTTGTTGTTGTTGTTGTTGTTGTTGTTGTTGTTGTTGTTGTTGTTGTTGTTGTTGTTGTTTTGGTACACATGTCCCGAACATATGTTTACAGTTTCAAGTACATATCATACTTAGTTTATTTTTGACAGATAAAAAGGCTAGACATATTTTGTCGTGCTCGGCAATTTTCTATTATTATAAAAAATGGAGGAAAAAATGTGCATCAAATTTTGTGCAAAAAATAGAATCAAGTGCTCTAAAACACTTGAAATATTGACAGTGGCGTACGGTGGGTCTGCTCTAAGTAAAAAAAATGTTTACAAGTGAGTACAAACTCTTCCAAGATAGGCCGAGAAGAAGCCGACGACGAACCTAGCTCTGGACGCCCCAGCACATCACCAACAAAAGATATCGTCCAAGCTGTGAAGAAAATTGTTTTTGAAAATCATCAAATTACCATAAGAGAAGTTACTGAGGATGTTGGCATATCATTGGCTCGTGCCATGCAATTTTTGCGGATGTTTTGGGCATGAGACGTGTATCAGCGAAGTTTCTTCCGAAACTTCTGAATTTTGATCAGAAAAATCGTCGCATGAGCATCGTTCAGGAGCTCTTGAATGACGTCAGTGATAATCCTCATTCGCTCAAAAGGGTCATAACTGGTGACGAATCATAGGTGTATGGTTATAATGTCGAAACCAAAACCCAATCGTCCCAATGAAAGCACCCAGGAGAGCAAAGACCGAAAAAAGCACGCCAAGTCCGATCAAATGTCGAAGTTTTGCCACTGTTTTTTTTTTGGCTACCATGGCGTAGTGCATCAGGAGTTTTTACCTCAAGGTCGTACGGTCAATAGAGTATTACCCTGAAGTTATGCGCCGTTTGCGAGAAGTAATACGAAAAAAACGCCCGGCATTACGATAATGCACCTGCTCAATCATCGTTGCTTCTGAGAGATTTTTTGGCCAAAAATAACACGACAATCATGCCTCAGCCACCATATTTACCAGATTTGGCCCCCTACTACTTTTTCCTGTTCCTAAAACTAGAATACTGTTCTCATATTTGGAATTCAGCCCCAAAACACACTTTAGGTCTCTTGGATTCAATTCAAAGAAGAGCGATTCGTCTAATTGATGACGAAAGTCTGACCGATTCTCTCAAAACATTAGAGCACAGGCGCATGGTTGGTGACTTGTCTCTTTTCTACAAGTACTATCACGGAAGATGCTCGCTAAAACTAATAGGATTGATCCCCCAAGGGCAAGGTTCTTAAGGCATACTAGACAGTCAGAGACAGCAAATTCCTGTGGGGTCCAGCTTGTCACAGTGGGGACTTCTGTCTATGGAGACTCTTTTTTCTAAAGAACTTCCAAGTTATGGAACTTGTTACCGAAAGGAATTTTCCCCAAAAATTACAACCTATCCTCGTTTAAGAAGGCGGTTTATCGCCATCTATCCTTGTTTCCGCATCCTACTCGCAGTGCTTTGAAAGCATAATGGGTTTTTCCTTTGCGAGTGGATTGAATTTAAAAAAGAAGGACGGAGATTTACAACCAGTGATGAAATAAAAACTGCATCACTAGAAGGAGCTCAAAGGTATACCAAAAAGTGCTTATGAGAAGTGCTTTGGAGATTGGAAAAAGCGTTGGCACAAGTGCATTGTATCCAAGGGGGATTACTTTGAATGGGACAGTTATAAATGTTGATGAATAGATAAATATTTTTTCATAAAAATATAAAGTCAGAGAGATTTCTTTCCAAAATATGGATTCACCAAAATATAAAAAAAAACCCGTAAAATACGGGAGATCTGGCAGCTATCGCTGCAGAGGCAGATCGTTAGACTTTCTCTAAAAGAATCCTACTTGCAAGGTTACATTAAGTTCGGACTTTCATCGTTGGATGGCGCCATCGTTGTCTTGTCATTGCCAAGTTTTGCATTTATTTACTTCGGAAATAAGTCGTGCCATATGCATGAGAGTAGATCATCGAGGAAGTGCTAAAAATCTGGCAACACTGAAGCTGACAAACAGACAGACAACCACACTTTTGCATTTATATATTAGTAAGAATAAGGACTAATAAGGATAATCAAAGTAGTGCAGCTCATTCCATACAGACGAACACTAGGCATTCGATTTATGATTATTTAATTAAATAATAATTAATTAGCTAACCTACCATTTCATTGTACTCATTAAATTACCACTTAAAATGCTTAAATGAGCCCACCTAGTCGCTTCTCAATTTTGCTGCAGAATGAAAGCAACCCCAAAAAACAGTTGTTTGGAAATTGATAGTTAAAGTTTGGCACTAATTTATGAATTACCAGCACAGATTAACCAATAACATATTTTGCCTTAAAATATGTTCAAAAATTGTATTTATTTGCACTTCACCAAGAATAACTTATCTACTGAAATTTTACGTTTTTGTTGTTTGGTTACTTCTTGCAAATTAAAACTTCGTTATTGTATAAAAAAAGCCAATTCATAAAAATACAATATACATTGTATTTTGAAATAAAATTTGTAATTTAGAAGTTATTATTTCTGAAAAGTCGTCTTTCATAAAAAGATCAATATAAAGAAAAATTGCGGCATTTCGAAAAAAAAAACGATTTCTGAGATTTTCTTTCAAAAAATAAAATTTTGACAATTAATGTAAAAAAGATGAATTTCGACAAAAAGGTCAAAATTTCTAGAAATGTTGAATATCAAATTTTAAAATAAAAATCCAAACTTTGACAAAAAAAAATTTTAAAAAAGCCAAACGTTAACAATTTAATCAAAATTTCTGGAAATGCGGATTCAACATAGTCGAAATTAAAAAACAAACAATGTTGAAAAAAAGGCAATGTTAAGAAAAAAAGTTATCGAAATTTTGAGAAAAACTTTGAAATGGAGAAAAAATTCGAAAATTTTAGAGAAAATCAGCTTTAAGAGAATAAGTCGAATGGTTTTTTTATGGAACGGACTGCTCCTTGGTTATCTTCAAAAATTGAAATACAAATATTGTCTCCTGAAACCAAGAAAGATTTAAAAAACACAACAGGGATTGCTCCTATCGCGTTTCGATAGCCAAGCCTATCATCTTCAGAGAGATATCTTCAGAGAGTATCTCTTGAAGATGATAGTTTGGCTATCAAAACTCGTTAGAGCAACCTCTGTTGTTTTTTTTTATTTTTCTTTATTTCAGGGGGCAAGATTTCTATTTCAAGTCGAATGTTGCAAATAATGTCGAAATGTAACAAAAAATGAATTTTAAAAAATAGTCAAAATTCCGAGAATTTTTTTTTAAGTGAAATTTTTGCAGAAAGATCCAAAAAGTTGATTTTTTCGAATAAAGTCGAAATTAAAACAAAGCAATTTTTTTCAACAGTTGAAAATTCCGGATAACCAATTTGAGGAAAACGCAAAATTTTGAGAAAAAACTGGATATCTGGGGTTGAATGTATTTTAAGAAATAGTCATATTTTGAAATTAATTCCAGGAAAAAAGACAAATTTTTGAAAAAAAAACAAGAATTTTTGCGCAGAGATTTAAAGAGTCGATTTTTCCGCAAAAGGTCAAAATTACAAAAAAGGAAAATTTGAAAAAAACTCTAAATTCCGAAGAAAAGACGAACGTTGAGAAAAATATGAAATTTTGAAAGACAGTGCATATTTCGCGTAGAATGTAAAGTTTTGAATATACTCGTTATGAAAAGACGAATTTTGAAAGTCTAAATCTTGAAAAAAAAGACGAATTTTATGGAAAACTTTTAAAAAATCCGTAATTTCGAAGAAATCGGGGAAAAATCGAAATTTCATAAAACAAAAATGAATTTTGAAAAATGACCGTAATTTTGAAAAAAGGGGACTTAAATTAAGCAATCGAAACTATGACAAAAAGATCAAATTTTCTACGACAAATTTAGTAAAAAGTCGAAAAAACCTTCTAACTGAATAATGTGTATTTTCACTTAAAAACTACACGAACTTGGCAATTCTAATTTCTAAATTAAAGTCGAAATTTCGAAAACGTGGAAATATCAAAAAAAAGGACGAAATTCAGTCAGATTTTTATGAAAAAGGTAGTAATTTCCAGAATAAGTTGAATCTAGGTAAAAAAACTTTCAACTTTCAAAAATATTTCTCTCACAATTTTTGTTTTATTTAAATTTTGTGATATTTTTGAAATTACTTTTTCTCGAAATTTCCTAAAAATATTATTTTCATGGTTTTTAGGTTTTTGTTAAAATTTCGAGCCAATTTTGGAAAAATAAACGAATTCTATAAAAAATCAAAGTCTTCAGAAAAAAGTCCACTTTAAATGAAAATGTCAAAAAGCAGAAAATATTGAATTATGAAATAAAAGTCAAGATTTGGAAAATTAGATATTTTGAACAAGTTGAAATTACAAGGAATCTAATTTGAAAAATAAATTACAGGCAATCAAAATAAAAAAACCAAATTCAGAAAAGACAGTTAATTAAAAGAAAAGGATTTCGAAGAAATATCACGATTTTTGAAAAATACGTTGCAATTTCAAGAAAAACAACTAAATTTCTATAAAACTTTTCAAATGTTCGAGAAAGTTCAGTTTTCAGCGAAAATTTGAAATTTTGAGAATAAAGTAGTAATTTCGAAAAAAAAATTTCGCAAAATAAATTTGGAAAAGTCAGAATTTTTAATAAACCATATTAAAAATAAAAACCTAACCTATCTCAAACACTCGAAAAATGTCCAAAATTCGAAAAAGGTCAAAATTTTCGAAGCTCTAATTCTGTGAAAAGACGCAATTTTCAAAAAAAAAGTCGAATTTTGAGAAAGAAAAATTGCAATTTGCATTAACATTATTTTCAAAATTTAACATTCAATAAAGACCTTGAATGTATAAGAAATCTTTTTCTCGAAATCCCCGAAAACATTTTCTCAATATTTTGAAATAAATAAATAATTTATGAAACTAAAGTCCAAAAAGGAGGAAACTTCGAAAAGGACAAATATTAAGGAAGTCAAAATTTTGAGAAGAAAGTTTAATTAACCAGGAAAAATGCGAAATTTCTAGAAATATTAAATATCAGATATCGAGATAAAAATCAAAATTTCATGAAAAGGACAAACTTTAAGAAACTACTCAAAATTTCTAAAATATCAGAATCCAAAATATCGAAATTTTCAGAAAATCTTATATCGGCATTTGGAAAAAACAAGAAATTTCCAGAAGAACCCAAAATGGACAAAAAATTCAACATTTTCCAGAGAAAGTAAAATTTTAAGAAAAAAAGTGAACATTTTGAAAAAGTAGTTAAAACTTCGAGAAAAAGATAAAATTAGAACAAAATGATCAAAATTTTGAGAAAAAGCATTTAATTCTAGTGAAAATTAGAAATTTTCCAGAAAGAGTCAGATTTTATCAAAATCTAAAAATAAGCAAATTTTGAACAAAAAAAATCGAAATTTTAAGAAAAAAATCAAAATTTCTTGGATTATTGTTTATTTTCTCTTGACTTCTCGAGTCAGAGAGAGACAGGCGCCCTACCTTGCCTCAACGTGGCACCAAAAATTGTCTAATATCGTGATACACTTATTCTTCATGGTAGACCCTTATTGACCGGAAATATTATGTTAAACAAATTGAAAAAAACATAATATTTCCGGTCAATAAGGGTCTACCATGAAGAATAAAATTTAAATATTTCCAAACTGGGCCGAAGAAATGTTAAACAAATTGAAAAAAACATCGTGATACACGTCAAAATTTTGACAAACAAGTTGCAATTTCCAGAAATTTGGATTCAAAAAAAGAGTTGAAATTTACAAAAAAAGTTTTTTCGTAATTTTTTTCCTTTTATAAAAATTATAAATATCCAAAAAATACAATTTTTATCAGAAGACCGACCAGATTTCAAGGAAAAGGCAAATTTTAATAAACAAGCTGAAATTTGCAAAATTAAAAGATGGAAATATTTTAAAAAATTCGAATTTCGAAAAATTGGGAAAATTCAGAAAAAGAAACGACGAACTATTAAATAAAAATTGGAAATTTTGACAAAGTCATGTTTGATAAAAACAAGTCGAATTTTATGAATAATTGCGAGATTTTCAAGTAAAAGCACAAATATTATAACAAATTAGGAAATTTGAAAAAAAAAGTCGAAATTTCAAAAAAATATTTCTTCAAAGAAAGAATGAATTTTAAAGCTGAAAAGAAATTTGTTGAAAAAAGTCCCCTAGTTAAATACCTATAAATTTTCGGTTTTTAATGCGTGAACCAGAGGGGGGGCAAGTGCCCCATTCTGCCCTATTGTAGCTGCGCCTATGGGTTCACAATTTTAAAAATTCGCAGCTCAAAAAGTCGAATTCTTCAAAAATTTTGAAATTTGCAGAAAGAGGCAAATTTTAAAAAAAAATCGAATTTACAAAGCCGAAATTTTGTGAAAAAGTCGAAATTTTCAAAAAAGGTTGGAATTATGAAAAAAAATTCTAAATTTAGGAAAAAAGTCCGAACTCTAAAGAAAAAATCAAAACTTCGAAAATCGAGATTTTCAAAAAAAACGAAAATTCTCCAAAAAGTAGGAAATTAAAAAAATGAAAATTTGAAAGGAATCCAACTCTTCAAAAAAGTCTAACTTTTCTAATAAAAATTAGGTTTACTGTTAAGATAGTGAAATTCGAAATTCTTGAAAAAAAAAGAAATCGAAAGTTTAAAAAAAAATCAAAAGCTTCGAAAAATAGCCAAAATTTTGAACAAAGGTTGAAATTTAAAAAAAAAAGCCTAAATTTTGGAATAACGCCGAGGTTTTTAAATAATGATGTTTGAAAGTGATCGAATCAACAAACGAAAAAAAATTTGATATATTCAAAAATATTGAATTTTTGTGCCAAAATTTTTAATAAAGGCAAAATTTAAAAAATAGAATTCTGCGAAAAAGTTGATGTGTTTAGATCAACATTTTTAAAAACACGTCAGTAATTTTCCAAAAATTTTAAACTTCGATTTAAACCAAATATTAAAAAAGTGTCCACCCTGCCCTATTCTAGCTACGTCTATGTAAAGTCATATTTCAGTTAATCTACCAAAAAAGGTTCTCAGGCTGATTATAATTCTCTCTTTGGCTTGTCGATCAAAATAAAGGGTCTTCATTTGGGTTGGTCACACCCTGCTATAAACATTTCCAAGTTATAGTTTATGGTTATAGTTATAGTTATAGTTATGGTTATGGTTATGGTTATGGTTATGGTTATGGTTATGGTTATAGTTAGTAGTTGTAGTTAGTGTAGTTGTAGTTGTAGTTGTAGTTGTAGTTGTAGTTGTAGTTGTAGTTGTAGTTGTAGTTGTAGTTGTAGTTGTAGTTGTAGTTGTAGTTGTAGTTGTAGTTGTAGTTGTAGTTGTAGTTGTAGTTGTAGTTGTAGTTGTAGTTGTAGTTGTAGTTGTAGTTGTAGTTGTAGTTGTAGTTGTAGTTGTAGTTGTAGTTGTAGTTGTAGTTGTAGTTGTAGTTGTAGTTGTAGTTGTAGTTGTAGTTGTAGTTGTAGTTGTAGTTATAGTTGTAGTTATAGTTATAGTTATAGTTATAGTTATAGTATAGCTATAGTTATAGTTATAGTTATAGTTATAGTATAGCTATAGTTATAGTTATAGTTATAGTTACAGTTATAGCTATAGTTATAGTTATAGTTATAGTTATGGTTATGGTTATGGTTATGGTTATTGTTATTGTTATGGTTATGGTTATGGTTATGGTTATGGTTATGGTTATGGTTATGGTTATAGTTATAGTTAGTTATAGTTATAGTTACAGTTACAGTTACAGTTACAGTTACAGTTACAGTTACTGTTACAGTTACAGTTACAGTTACAGTTACAGTTACAGTTACAGTTACAGTTACAGTTACAGTTACAGTTACAGTTACAGTTACAGTTACAGTTACAGTTGCAGTTGCAGTTGCAGTTGCAGTTGCAGTTGCAGTTGCAGTTGCAGTTGCAGTTGCAGTTGCAGTTGCAGTTGCAGTTGCAGTTGCAGTTGCAGTTGCAGTTGCAGTTGCAGTTGCAGTTTCAGTTGCAGTTACAGTTACAGTTGCAGTTACAGTTACAGTTACAGTTACAGTTACAGTTACAGTTATAGTTATAGTTATAGTTATAGTTATAGGTATAGTTATAGTTATAGCTATAGTTATAGTTATAGTCAGCGGTATAAGTACTTAATGGACGTGAATTCCATTAACTAACTGTCGACTGTATCTTACAACCTTACGCTAAACATTTCTGCTAATTGATAATTACTGCTTAGAATTTCAGCCAGCGCTATGTACGATATAACTAATGCTACTACTAGTAAGGTAATTTTCTTGTGTTACGGGTTGCATAGCAACAATCATTAAATACAAGCGCCCCCGATGCGTCATGCATTAAGTTTAGTTAGATTTAATAAATAACGTCAATTAAATGTTCTTAATAAAAATAGTCGAACGTGCTACATTTGAAAATATTTACAACCAACGAGCTTCGACCTCAAAGTCCAAATTCATAATTTATTTATGAGATGACCTTATAAAAATATTCTATGCGCTTTATAATGATTTTCAGGGTATTTTATAGTAATTTCCATTAGCAATGAGGGCGATCTCGCCAATTTATTTCCTGACAACCCCGTAGACGGCCAACAGTGCCATTAGATATTCTTTATGCCATCAAAACAGATGCAGCAAATGCTGAAACGTAAATTTGATTATATAAGCGCACGATCGGCCACAAAACGTCTTGAAAATCAACTGACAACAGTTTATATGATAATATGAACGTTTTACCCTACACTCGAACAGATAAATTAAACGGAAAATGGTTAAATAAAGAACCCATTTAATGTAACTCCCAGCTCGCTTGATTTGTCGTATGCCGGCACGATATCGGCTGCTTCTGTTATATATTTTATGCGTGAGGACTTAATAACAATCTTATTCCGATGTTTATGACTCGGCCTTAGTTAAGTTGCCGAGAAAACAATGAATATTTATGAATGAGTTAAAACGTTCGTCTGGTGCATACTTAATTTCTTATCTCTTATGAAGAAAAGAAAATAATTTGAACGAGAATTGGACAATCACTGTAATTAATAATGGTTAACAATTTTCAGGAAAACATCAAATATTTCTAACTAAGGGCGCCAGGAACAGAATGCGGATTTACCGCTGAAATTGATCTCGGGTGAAATACCCTGATATTAGGACATGGGGAGACATCTGGGCATAAATAGCTGAAGCTCTCACGAAAGAAACTTTGTTTGAGTAGGCATTACAGAATTCCTTTAAAGTACTTCTATACAAAGATTCATAATTGTGTAATTTTTTGTCTTTTTACGAATTCGTTTCCTTTAGCTTCTAAAAATTTCTCGAAATTTTGGCCTCTAATTTGATATTCAAATTGAAATGTGGAGGCACGTTTTCGTTTTAGACATTTTGAAGTTATTTCTCGAAATTTCCACTTTATAGGCGACATTTTCAAAAAAAAGTTCCAGTTAGGTGTTATTTTCAAAATCAAATTCAAAATTTTGAAAAAAAATAAAAACATTTTAAAAATTTCGACATTTTAACAAATTCGAGAATTAAAAAAAAATTGCTGAATTTTTCAAAACAATTCAAAATTTTTAAAAAATGCGAAAATGGATTAAAGCTGTAAAAGTAGTCAAAATTTTGAAAAAAGCTTGAGATTTTAAAAAACTGTCGGTTAAATTTTCGTATTTTCGAAAAATCTAAATACTGAAAAAAATCCAATATACTTATCAGAAAAATCAACATTTTGGAGTTATACTTTAAAAAAAATCGAAATCTTTTTTGGAGTGAAAATTTTTAATTAAAAATTTTAAATTTTTGAATAAAAGCAAAAAAAAATCAAAATTTTGAAAAATTATGAGATTTTAAAAAAGACGAAATTTTCAAAAAAATTGGAAGAGGGCAATTTTATTTTAAATTGCAATTATTCAAAAAGTTTTGAAATTTTGAATAATAGCAAAAAGAGTCAAAATTTTGAAACATCATGAAATTTTGAAAAAGACGACATTTTCAAAAAAATTGGAGAGGGAAACTTTTTGTAATTCCAAGTATATAAATTTTTTTTTAAAAATTGGGTCCATTATTAAAAATTTTAATTTTTTTCACCTAATTGGAATTAAGAAAATTTCCCTTTTCCAATTTTTTTAAAAATTTCGTTTTTATTTAAACTGAAAATTTTTGATTAAAAAGTTCATACAAAATCAAAAAATTTGAAACAAATTTGAGAATTTTCAAAAAAAATTCGGAATTTTCAAAAAAAATTCGGAATTTTCAGAAAAAATTCGGAATATTAAAAAAAATTCGGAATGTTAAAAATGCCCACATTTTGAAAGAAGTCGAAACGTAACCAAAAATTATCAGATTTTTATGATAAAAGTTGGAATTTTGAAAAATAAACAAAAAATTCAAACAGAAAATTGTGATTTGAAACAAATTGGAAATTTTCCCAAAATGTAAAATCGAAAGTTTACAAAAAAAGTCAAAGTTTTAAAAATAATGAAATTTTAAAAAACATGAAATTTTCAAAAAAAATTGGAAAAGGGCAATTTTTTTTTATTGCAATTATTCAAAAAGTTTTGAAATTTTGAATAATAGCAAAAAGTCAGAATTTTGAAAAATCATGAAATTTTGAAAAAGCTGAAATTTTCAAAAAAATTGGAAAGGGGAAATTTTTTTTTAATTCCAATTAGGTAATTTTTTTTTAAATTGGATTCATTATTTAAAATTTTAAATTTTATTACATAATTGGAATTAAAAAAAATTTAGCTTTTCCAATTTTTTTGAAAATTTCTTTTTTATTTATAATGAAAATTTTTGATTAAAAAAAATGCTCATACAAAATCAAAAATTTTGAACAAAATTTCTGAATTTTCAAAAAAAAATCGGAATGTAAAAATGCTCACATTTTGAAAAAAATCGAAACGTAACCTAGAATTATCAAATTTTATGAAAATTTGGAATTTTGTAAAATTAATAAAAAATTGAAAAAATAAATCTAAAGTTTACAAAAAAGTCAAAATTTTGAGTCATGAAATTTTGAAAAAAAAAACAAAATTTTCAAAAAATTGGAAAAGTGCAATTTTTTTGAATTCAAATATTCAAAAAAAATTGAAAATTTGGATAATAGCAAAAACTCAAAATTTCAAAAAAATCATAAAATTTTGAAAAAAACAAAATTTTCAATAACTTGAAAAGAGGCATCTTTTTTTTAAATCCAATTTCTCAAAACAAAATTGAAATTTTGAATAATAGCGAAAAAGTCAAAATTTTTAAAAAAGACCAAATTTTTTAAAAAGTTGGGAAAGGACAATATTTTTAAATGCCAATTATTCAAAAAAAATTGAAATATTAAATAATAGCAAAATAACTCAAAATTTTAAAAAATCATGAAATTGTGAAATAGGAAATTTTCAAAAAAATTGGAAAAGGGCATTTATTACATTCCAACTATTCAAGAAAATTTGAAATAAATTTCAAATAGCCAAAATCAAGATTTAAGAAAAAAATGTAAACATTTTAACAAATGGCAATTTTTTAAAATCCGAGAATTTGAAAAAAATTGCAAAATTTTCAAAACAATACAAAATTTTTAAAAATTGCGAAAAATAGATAAAAAAGTCATAAATTGTTAAAAAGTTAGGAAAGTCCAAAAATTGCCAAATCTTCAGGAAAAATTCGAAATTTTGCAAAATACTGACTGCAATTTCAAAGAAAGTCGAAATTTTTTTAAAAAATAAATCGAAAATTTGCAAAAAAAAGTCCTTATTTTGAAAAATTATGAATTTTTTAAACAAATTTCAAAACATTTCAATTATTCAAAAGAATCTGAAATTTTGAATAATGGCCAAACATTTTTAAAATAGTTTAAATTTACAAAAGAATTTTAAAAGTGAAAAATTTTGACAAGGGTTCAATTTTCAAAAAGAGTTGAAGCGAAATATTTACCATAGAATGTCCAAAATGAAGTTATAAAAAAAATTCAAAATTTTCAAAAAGATATAAACATTTTAAAAAATGGACATTTTTAAAAAATCGAGAATTAAAAAAAAAATTGAGTAATTTTCAATGCAATAAAAAGTTTTTTAAAAATTCGAAAAGTAGACAAAAATTTTCTAAACAGTAACATTTTTTTTAAATTTTGGGATTCAATAAAATTTTCCAATTTTTAAATTTTTAAAAAGTCTAAAAACTGAAAAAAAAACCAACATTATTAAAAAAGACAAAATTGTCGAAGAAAATTCGAAATTATTGATAATTTTAAATTTCAAAAAACGCAAATGACCTTTTTTTAAAGTCAAAGTTTTGGATAAAAAATTTTCATAAAAAAACAAGAACTTCAAAAAATTTTCGTGATTTGAAAAAAAAGTCGAAATTTAAAAAATGCCGACGTGTTGAAAAAAATACAAATTTGTTCAAAAATTGCCAAGCATTGCCAGAAAAAATTCGAAATTTTCCAAAATATTCAAGAAATTAGAAAAAATACAATTTCAAAGAAAGTCGAAATATTTTCAAAAAAAATCGAAAATTTGGAAATTTTAAAAATCATGTTTTTTTGAAAAAATTTCGAAACATTCCATTTATTCAAAAAAATGTGAAATTTTGAATAATAGTTAAAATTTAAAAAAAAATATCGAAATTTTACGGTTAACATTTTCAAAAAAAAGTGGAAAATTTTGAAAAACGCAAAATTTTCAAAACAAAAGTTTATTTCAAATATTTACCCTAGAAAATCTTGGTTTTAAGGGACAAAATTTGTATTTCAAATTTTGAAGATAACTAAGGACCAGTCCGTTCCACCAAAAAAAAATAGAATTTCCAAAAAAAAAGATTTTCAAAAAAAAAATCAAAATGTTGAAAAGGATAACACGTTGAAAAATATTGTATTTTTGAAAAAGAGAGAAATTTTTGAATATTCGCAATTTCAAATACAGGGTGTTACAAAAGTCCGGGCCGCTACTTCAGGAGCATATTCTACACATTAAAATATGAAAAATGTTAAAATACATTTTTTTCTTTAAATTGCCTCCTAACGGAGATATGACCATTTAAAGATGGCGCCCCTAAAGTGGTTTTTTTACTACAAAAAGTTAACGGTTAGTAGCAAAGTCATGAAATTGGGCAAGCAGTTAAAGAATTGGATTAGGCATATTCTCATGTAACATATTTTTTTAAATAAGCAGTAGCGTGGTGTGTAGGGGGTTGCCCGCGATTATTTTTTGCCGTAACTTTTTTGCATTGCAATATTTCGACACAAAATTGTATTCTTGGAGGATAATCAGCAGCAAGTAACCCTTGCACTCTTTGAAAATGATAGGGGTAAAATTGGTAAAATTTCAAAATTCGCCAGATAGTTACGTGATTTACTCCTTCGGCTAAAGCAAGTTGTCTAGTGCTGACACATGGATCTTCTTCAACTCGCTGAAGCACACGCTCCTCTAAATTAGCAACTTCTGCGTTTGGCCTTCCAACACGTTCGCCTTTGAAAACAAAATTTCCTGTTTCACATAAACGAGCATGAATTTTCTGGAACAATTTTTCTCCTGGTAGGTGTCTATTAGGAAAACGTTCAGCATAAAGCCGTCTTGCTTCAGCACGATTACAATTTGCAAGCCCGTACATTAAATGCATATCGGCCATTTCTTGATTTGAATAGTCCATTTTATCAAAATAATGAAAAGTTAAAAAACTACTACACTTACTATTGACAACAAAAACTGCTAAAGTTTACAGCTTACGACCAAATTTTATCAGTGACACAACGTCAATCTCTGGCAGATATTGTCAAGTACAATTGTTTTCTTTACGATCAGTTTGCATGACCAACTTATTTTTTCTTATACAAATTAGTTAGAATTTCGAAGACGGGATAGGATTATTTAAACGCCTTTTTCTCGGAAACGGTTACTTTTAGCGACTTTGAGAAAGAGTACCTTTTTTGTATAAAAAATGTTGCTTTTTACGATTATGGCACTTTTGTGTCGAAATATTGCGATACAAAAAAGTTACGGCAAAAAATAATCGCGGGCAACCCCCTACACACCACCCTACTGCTTATTTAAAAAATATGTTACATGAGAATATGCCTAATCCAATTCTTTAACTGCTTGCCCAATTTCATGACTTTGCTACTAACCGTTAACTTTTTGTAGTAAAAAAACCACTTTAGGGGCGCCATCTTTAAATGGTCATATCTACGTTAGGAGGCAATTTAAAGAAAAAAATGTATTTCAACATTTTTCATATTTTAATGTGTAGAATATGCTCCTGAAGTAGCGGCCCGGACTTTTGTAACACCCTGTATTTGAAATTTTGGAAATCTAAATTTTCGAAAATGATCAACATTAAAAAAATGCCGAAACATTAAAAGAAATTCAAAATTTCAAAAAAGTCGAAAAAATGTGAACGAAGAAAAGCAAAGATTACAAAAATGAAGTTGAAATTTTGGATAGTTAAAATTTCGGATAGTTAAAATTTTGATAAAAAGTCAATTATTTTTTTTAAAAGTTGAGAATTTCGACCTTTTATACTCTCACTTTTTGAAAGTCTGACATTTCAAAATTTACATTATTTCTAAATATTGACTTTTTTGTAAAAATTACCATTTCAAGCTTTTTGCCTTCTTATCGGAATTTTCACCTTTTTATAAATATTGATTTATTAAAAAAACATTCAAAATTTCCGCTTTTTTCAAATTTCCCTTTTTATCAACATGTCGATTTTTCTCAAAATTGTGACTTTAAATTTTCTACTTTTACTTGATTGTTTTTTGTAAATTTAACTTTAAAAAATCGAAATTCGAAAATTTTGAGTTTTTTGAATATTTAGACAGAGATTTTGACTTTTTTATACGTTTAACTTTCTCGAAATTTCCTTTGCAATTTCCGACTTCAAAAAAATGCTACTTTTTTAATTCGAATTTTTGTATATTATTAACCTTTGTTGAAAAACTCGACGTTTTTTCAAAAGTTTGACTCTCAGAATTTAAGCCTTTCTCAAATTTCAACATTTCTCAAAATTTTGACTTTTTAAAAACGTCGGCATTTATTTTCCAAATTTCGTACTTTGTCTTAAAATTTCGACATTTTTGTAACTTGAAAACTTTTTGAATATTTCGATTTTTTTCAAAAGGTGGACTTTTATAAAATATATCTGCTTGTTTTATAAATGATTTTGTTGACATTGTTCTTACTCGTCTGGATTCTGGATTCGTTGTGGGTTGCCTAAAGTTTAGGCCACCACTTAGGCCATCCCTTTCCGGGCCCATTGTGCTATCCCCGTGATTGAGGTGTCCTTGGTCATTCATTCAGCCACCCAACCTTGTTGAGAAACTGAAGAACGTCCCTTGGATGCGCCTCTCTCAAACTGGCCACACTAGGCCAGAAGTCCCCCAGCGTGGATCCTCTGATTGATGCTAGTGCCGGGCAGTGACACATCACGTGCTCGACACTCTCATCTTCTTTTAAGCACCCCTCTGCAGCTCGGGTCGTTTATGATTCCCATTCTGTGGAGGTGTTTGTTTAATCGACAGTGACCTGTCCATATCCCTACAAAGTTTCCTGAGATTATTCCTTGATGTTCTTACTCGTTTCTGAAGAATTCTTTTTTTAATAAAATTACGACCTTGTTTGAAAAGATCCGCTTTCTGAAATCTAATTTTTTGAAAATGTCGGCATTTTAAAATATGTAATCACTTTTATTTTTAAAATTTTGAGAAATAACCTTGAATATGTAGACAAATATAAACAATTAAATATGCTCGAAAAAATTTCATAAAAGTACCGAAATTTTAATAGAAACTCAGCATGGTGAAAGAATCCAGTTTTAAGATTAAAAAAATAGTTCGAACTATGAAACTTTATCTCGGAATTTCGAGGCAAATTTTGGAATCAAGGTCAAAATTTTGACAAAAGAAAATTAAACCTTCTAGAAGGAATAGGCGAAATTTTGACTTATAACCTCATAAAGTGGCCGGAATTTAGAGAAGAAAAACGAAGTTTCGAGATAGTTAAAAAATCCTTTAGTGGGTCACGAAGGAAAAGCATAAAAATAACCGAATCATAACAAAAAAAGTTTAAGAAACGATGCAATGAGGCATAGATGTTTATCTAAGTGGTTGACAAAGTTTACTCTGATTCAAAGAAATGTTTTTCACACCTGTTTTTTCAAAACATGTTTGTAATTACATCTTTGTAACACCGGAAAAAATCCTGTAAAATATTTCAGAGATGAAGTTGAATATTTCGACCTTTACAGTACATAATTGAAATTTTTGGAAAAATTTAATTTTTTTTTATTGAACATTTTTTTGAAATATTTTAACTTGTTTTCGAAAATGTGATCGACTGCAAATCTCAACCTTTTTGAAAATTGCTAGTTTCCTGAAAATTTTGACTGAGAACTTTTTTTTTAATTTTAACTATAAAAAAATTCAAGATTTTGAAGAATTCCACTTGTTTGCAAATTTCGAATTAAAAAAACCTTTTTCTCGAAATGTTGACTTTTTTTGTAAATTTAACTTAAAAAAGGTGGACATTTAAAAATTGAGACTAAAAATTCTGGATATTTTTGGCATATTTTGGTTCTTTCGAAAATTTCTCTTTGCAATTTTCGACTTTAAAAAATTCTACTTGTAATAATTTCGACTTTTTATACATTATTTTTTTTGTTGTTGAAAATTTTTGGTTTTTAAGAATGTCGACTCTTTCAGAATTTCAACGTTTTCCGAAACTGCAACTTTTCTGAAAATTTTCACTGTTTTAGTTCAGCATTTCGTCAAGATATATACTTTTATTTTGAAAATTTCCACTTTTTTTAAAAGTTCTACTCGTTTTCATAATTTTAACTTATTTTAAATTCCCGACTTTTTTAAAACTATGATTTCACTTTTTTCGAAATTTTGACTTCCTTAAAAAGTCGATATTAATATTTTGAAAATTTCTAAATATTGGTATTTTTTTCAAAAGGCTGGTTTAAGCTTACAGAAACTAAAGAGTAAAGATTTAAATTTGGAATTTTGATAACAATCGAAATGTTGGAGTCACAATAAAAAAGGTAAAATTCCAGATCTACGCTTCGTAATTTGAAATTTACATCGACTTTTTTATTTAAAATGGAAATTTTGAGAAAAATGACGAATACTTTAGAAAGGAACCCATTTATAATTTTTTTTTATAAATTTTAAGTAAAAATCCAAATTTATATTTGAAAGCCGATATCTTAGGTTTAGAAAATTCTCAATTTGCATTAAAAGTTTGTAGATAATTCAATTCAATGTTGAAAACAATTCTAGCTAAACTTGTACTTTAGGAAAAAGACGAGTTTGAATTTGGACCAGAAGTTCCCAAAAATAAAAACTAAACGTTTGCGTTGAAAAAATAAAAGGACAATTTAGTTTTAATTAGAAAAAAATCTGAAAAAACAACTTACGATTTCTAAAGTCAACATCTTTGGAAAAAAGTCAAAATACAAAAAAATTAAATTTTTGGTTAAAAATAAAAAACTGAAAATTTAAGTTTGAAGTTTTTTGAATAGCTTTTTCTATTTCATATTTCCTTTTAAAAGTTTCATCAACATTATACAATTTTGCCTGAAATTTTCACTTTGAAAATTGTTAAAGATTTTAAATTTAATTTAAAATCTTTAACAAAATTTTAACCGAGAATTTAACAGAAAAATTCTTTATTTTAACGTTGATTGTTTAGAACAATCTTTAATAAATGTATTTGAAAAAGTTTCAAAAAAATATCTAAATTTCAAGAGAAAGTCAGCATGGTGAAAAAATCCAGTTTTAATTTTAAACTTCAATTCGGGATTTCGAGGTAAAATTATTGGATCAAATTTTAAACAAAGAAAATTAAATAATCGCAGAAAGAAAAGATGAAATTTTGGCTTCCAACTTCAAAATCAAGTGCAAATTCTTAGAAGAAAACGAAATCCTGAGATATTTAAAAAGTTTGATGCGTCACGAAGGGAAAGCATAAAAATAACCGGGCCACAAAAAGGTTTAGGTAACGCTGGTCTACTACGATTCAAACCATTTATATTTTGAGCTCTGTGTCCTACTAAAGAATGGCCATTATCATTTTAACATTTCTTACTTACCATTTCTTACTACATTTCAGAGCTACTGATGCTCTGTATCATAGTAATCAACCCGGGGGTTTTCGGCTGCCCTGTATTTCTTTTTCTTGCAGCGTTCGACTATCTGACGCAATAGTTCAAAAACAACGCTACCAAACATAACAGAAAGCTGAAATTCGTGAAAAACAAGACATTTTTAAAGTGTCCGAGGTAGCGGCTTATCAATCCCAGGTGATCTCTATACAAGATTAAACATATCTATTACTCCTGTAAACCGATATTCTTTGAATGCGGTCGGAGATCGTCCGTACAAAGGGCCCAAATCTAATATATATCTGCTTCTCTTTCCGAAGTTAAACATTCCATTCAGCGATTGTCCTTCTTCGGCTAAATTAAATATTTGAAACGGGGCGCTTTGTGCTCGCATTCAATAGAAAAAACTGCCATAAGTGGAGATCCGGGATAAGTCGCATTATTTTCGACAAATGGCGCGACAGATAACGACATTGTGATCATTGTCGACCTAAACGAAAGGAAATCGATCGAACCGAATCGGTTATTTAGTAAAGGCGTCCGTGAAAGTGCCACCATATGAACTCGAAAAAAAATTTCATTGAAACAACTTCTTTTATACTCAATTCGACGTAAAATAATAATTAACTAACTTTTCTTTTTTTTTTTGGTGGAACGGACTTAGTCCTTGGTTATCTTCAAAAATTAAAATACAAATCTTATCCCCTGAAACCAAGAAAGATTAAGAACACAACAAACGTTGCTCTAACGCGTTTCTGAAGAGATATATCTCTCTGAAGATGATAGCTTGGCTATCTGAAAAGAGACATCTCTCTGAAGATAATACCTTGGCTATCGAAACGCGTCAGAGCAACCTTTGTTGTGTTTTTTATTCTTCCTTGGTTTCAGGGAACAAGATTTGTATTTAAAATTTTTAGAGCTATTTAAAAACAAAAATATCTCCAAAGTAATCATCAATCAGTAGCTTATTTTTCAAACCTTTTTTGGTTTCAGGGGACAAAATTTGTATTTCAACTAACTTTTCCTTAAGTTTCGCATCATCCAGTTTCGGAAAAATATTAAGGTATTATTATCGACGGGTCAAAAATGTAATAAATAACAAAGAGGAAAATATTCAATATACCAGGTTCTTCAATAAGTCCGTAGGATAAGTAAGAAAAAAAACAAAATTTTGACAAAACTCGATTTTATTACTTCAACATAGTTGCCTTCGAGGGTAATACAACGAGTATAGCGATTTTCCAGCTTTTCGATACCACTTTTATAGTACGATTTCTCTTTCTCGTTAAAATGGGCCTCAGTTTCAGCGATTACTTCATCATTGGACTTAAATTTCTTTCCAACAAGCATTCTCTTGAGATCTGAAAACAGGAAAATGTCGCTAGGGGTAAAATCTGGGTGGGTGGGTAAGCAATTCGAAGCCCAATTCATTCAATTTTGCCATCGTTTTCATCGATTTGTGACACGGTGCATTGTCTTGGTAAAACAACATTTTTCTTTTGCGAATGCGGCCGTTTCTTTGCGATTTCAGCCTTCAATCGGTCCAAAAGTTCACAGTAATAGTCGCTGTTGATGGTGGTTCCTTTTTGGAGATAGTCGATGAATATTATTCCGTATCCCAAAATACAGAAGCCATCACCGGCCGCTGTTGCGTCTTTGCTCGTTTTGGATTCGATTCTTCGACTGCTGTCCACTCAACTGACTGTCTTTTGGATTCTGGTGGTAATAGTGAAGCCATGTCTCATCCATTGACACATATCGACGATAGAATCCCATTTTATTGCGGTTTAACAGCGCCAAACACTCCCCTGAATCATCGATTCGTTGTTGTTTTTGGTCGACTGTGAGCTCATACGGCACCCACTTTGCACAGAGCTTTCTCATACCCAAATGTTCGTGTAAAATGGTAAAAACACTACCATCTAATATCTTTACAATGTCAGCTGGCTCGTGCACCTTCAATTTGCTATCGTTCATAACCAATTTGTGGATTTTTTTGATGTTTTCTGGAATAACAGCCTCATTTGGACGTCCACTGCACTCTGCATCATTTGTGCTGGTACGACCACGTTAAAATTCAGCAATCCACTTGTCTACCATTTGTCTCGATGGAGCAGAGTTCGGATAATGTTTATCAAGCCATTGTTTGGCTTCCACTATATTTTCTTCATCAAAAAGCAATGCTTTATCAAAACTCGAAATCCACTTTTCTCTATTGTTTTTTCAATAACAAAAGTTGCTTCACACAAAATGTTATAACTCACGAATCAATAGTCAGATTGCTGTCAAATTTATATACGTATCGTTCGAAGATTAGTACTAAATAAAAATCATATAGGAAAAATTCTAGTAATGCCATCTATGTGTCATCCTAGGGACTTTTTGAATGGAACTGTTATCTTCTTTTTACATTATGTATATCTACTTATACACTACCTTGATTTTTATCCTTAATAACATTTTTTCAGGACAATATCTAAACCTCAACCGTCTTGAAAAATATCTAATGTAATAAGAACGCTGGATTCGTCTTTAGGTCGCCTTTCAATGAGGAGTCACTACATCATATATTTACTATTTGAAAAAAAAGTTGTCAATAGCTTCCGCACTCCCTGAATGGCTACACTTCGCATATTGCTTGAAAAAAGAAAGTAAATACATTCAAACGTTGACATGTCTCGGGAATTTTTGTAAAAATTGTTTAGTAGCATACATAAGACTATTCAGTGGCGGCCGGGTGCTAAGGTTTGCAGGTTTGCACAACCTCCAAAAAGACGCTGGGATAAAAAAGAAAGTAAATTGTTCTTAATGTTGTTTATTTTATTTATTGATAACATATTTATGGTTACTAAACATACTGCTGACTATAGCGGATTCCACCGATTCGTAAGGGTTTGACGACATTATTGGGTCCATGGTTTGCAAAGTTTGCAGGCTAGACTGCAAACTTTGCTTTACACATATGCACCTGCGCCTTAACCCTTCTTTGCATGATGATGGAAATTTTAATCATAATATTTAGTCAACATAAAAAAGGTACTCAAAACCCTTGTACTGTAAATTTGTTGTTGCTGGCAACTTTTTAAGCGACTATAGCGTACAACAAAACGCAGTTGTCAAAAAATAGTAAACGTCACTGTCAATTACCAGGCTTAGAACTTGTCATTCCGCTGTTTGTTGTGACTGGAAGAAACAAGTGATATTTTAAATTGTTTTAAGGAAATAAACGAAGATATAAAATACAAGAAAAGTGAACATGAGTGGAAAAAAGGTTTGTTTTCATGTTTTTGTTATTTTATGTACAATTTATATCAAAACACTGTAAATACATTTCTCGAAACTATGTGATGGAAATTTACATCACTGTGCAGTAACTTCACTTGTAATGTATGGCAATTTTTTTTTTGTAAATGTTTATTTTATGTTGTTTTTTAGGGAAACTTGAATGAAAGAGATATTGAAGATTATCTTAGTAAGTTAGAAGGCGGTTGGCTCTCAGAAGATGGCCTTGATGACCAACATTCCGATGATGAAAACCGCGATGCTGATGAAGTTATAAGAGTGTTGCAGGAGGAGAACGATGATGATGATGATGATGTGGATGAAACTGCTGACATTGATCCTCCTCTTGTAGAACCAGAAGATCAAGAATCCTCTCACCCATCAACATCATCCAATTTGCAGTCTTCATCCAGTTTTCCATTTGACAAAAGAAGCTTGATTTGGAAAAAAAGGAATCTGGTGTATGATACAGATAAAATTACTTTCTTGGGGAGTTCTACTGCTTCAGGCGGTCTATTACACCTAGAAACTCCATATCAATGTTTTAACCATTTTATCACTGAAGATTTTATCAAAACATTAGTAGAGGAGACAGATTTATATATAATACAGAGTAATTCTAGTTCATCTATAACATTTACAGAATATGATTTGTATAAGTTCTTTGGTATATTATTATACATGTCAGTAATCAAATTTCCTAGCACAAGATCATACTGGTCGCCCAAGTTTGGATATGAGCCCATTTCTTCAACAATGCCACTAAACAAGTTTGAGAAAATAAAGTTATCATTACATTTTAATAACAATGATCTTCACAAACCTATAGGTCATCCAGAACATGACAGGCTTTATAAAATCCGCCCTGTTCTCAAGCATCTCAATGAGAGGTTTGCCACAGTGCCAATGAATCAAAGACTTTCTGTGGATGAACAGATGTGTTCTACCAAAATAGGGCATTTTTTAAAACAGTATCTGCCTAAGAAGCCCCATAAATGGGGCTTCAAATTGTATGTTCTCTGTGATTGATGGGATATGCCCACAAGTTTGAGGTATATTCTGGACAAGAGAATACAGAGAAACTCCCAGATGAACCAGATCTTGGTGCAACAGGAAATGTTGTAGTTCGTTTGCTTCGAGGAGTGCCAAGAAATCCAAAACCACATCATATACTTTGATAATTTTTATACCTCTTTAGCCATTGGTAGTTTTTTTTAGCTAAATCAGGAATTCACACAGTGGGAACTGTGCAACAAAACAGGATACCAAATAATAAACTTCCAGAGAAGAAAAATTTCATGAAAAAATCTGTGCCCAGAGGTAGTTTTGAGGAAAGAGTGTCTGTGCATGATAGTATAGATTTGAGTTGTGTGGCTTGGAAAGATAATAAATTAGTAACCCTGTTATCTTCTTATTCTGGGGCATTGCCTGTAACTAAAGTCAATAGATTTGACAGGACAACAAAAGAAAAAATTGATATTACTTGCCCGTTTATTGTCCAAGGGTACAATAAACATATGGGAGGAGTAGATCTCATGGATAGCTTTTTGGGCAGAAATCATTTAAAAATGAGGTCTTAAAAGTGGTATTTGCGTATTTTTTTCATCTATTTGATCTAGCTATTATAAACTCTTGGATTATTTATAAAAAAAAATGCTCAAGAAAGAGGTGAATCTAAAAAGAGTCTGCTTACAATGGGCCAATTCAGAAATGAATTGGCCTTTGTGCTATGCAACAGAGGAACCACCAAAGAAGCTAAAAGAGGGCGTCCTAGTACCAGTTTACTAGAAGAAGAACTACAATCAAAAAAAAGAAAAGGTTCTCCAGCTCCACCACCTCCAAAAGACATAAGAAAAGATGGTGCTGAACATTGGCCAAAAGTAGGTGGGTCACTCCGGTGCAAATTTCCCAAATGTAAAGGCTATTCCACAATTTCGTGTACTAATGTGGCGTCAATTTGTGTTTAAATAAAAATAATAATTGTTTTTTAAATTATCATAAAGAATAAAGAAGATTGAGTAAACAATATTTTTTTTATTTATTTAGTACTGAGCTAAATATGTGACAATGCATGATGATGTAAATTTCCATCATATTGTTTTTTACATAATACATATTTTTATTTACACTAGGATTTTTTTAAATATTTTTCCTTTAATCTAGAGCATTAATTACATCACCCTGATTTATTTTAAAAAAATTTAAAAAATCATGCAAAGAAGGGTTAACTCATATTTTGTTCGCTTAAAATTTTTGCCCATAAGCAAGCATTAGGTTGTACTTGTGAGTGCAAACCAAATATTAATTCGCTATTATAATCTGCATTGGCAGCTAGTAGCTAAAACTAGAGGGGGTGCTGCGACGGCGTTTGTGTTAAAATTGTGTAAAAGCAAATGAGTTCAAAAAATTAATAACATAAACCACCTCTGTTGCTTCCCAATGAACCTTCAATAGACATCTCAACTTTAGGAAAAGTCGAAAATGCAAAATTTCGGGAAAAATGGGAATTTCGTGATTAAATAATGAATTTTGCCTGGTTTTTTAAAAAGTTTCCTGAGCTTGAAATATATATTTTTTAAAACGATAATAAGATAGTAAGAAAAATTTCTATTTTTAAAATTGTTCGAAGTTTTTCAAAACTTCGAATAATTTTAAATGTTTGTAAATTTGTTTCAACAAATTTCGAAAAAGAACTTGCAGTTCAATTACAAATAAATTCCAAAAATGTGAATTTTAATTACAAAGGATCGACTTCAAGCTGAAATATTTGATCTTTGAAGCTTCTCTGGTAACTTCAAAATTACTAGAAGAAATTTAAATTAGAACATTAAATTGTCAATTAATTTTTTTAAAGATTTTTACTATTTTTAATTTTGAAATTTCGACTTTCGAATTCAATATTTTTGTCAAAATTGAAAATAACTTTATTTTTCATTTCAAAATGTTGACATTTTTGGAGAAACTTCATGGTTTTTTTCTGAACATTTTTTGTTAAAATTTCTATGTAAAGAATACATGAAAGCAATTACTAAACACGTACTTAATCGATTTTAAAAATGTTAACCCCAAGCGGGGTGAAAAAGGATATTTAACTGAACATTAAAATTTAAAATTTTCTTTTACAAGCCAAAAATTGGGTTTTGAAAAACAATTTTGTTCGAACAAGGCAACTTTTAAAGTCGAAATTTTCGAAAACCTGAAAAAAAATTTCGAAACAAGACGCATTTTTAAAGGGACGACAAACGGTATTATTGAATATTAATAGATGTCAGTACTTTCTAAAATAATTTTGGCTCAACAAGACCAAATTATGAAATGTCGAAATTTTAAAAAAGATTTGAAAATTTCGATAGTTCACATTTTGAAAAAACTGTAAAATGTTTTAAAAAAGTCGAAATTTTTAAAAAGGGTCTTAATTTTAAAATCAGGACAAAATTTTAAAAAAGGTTCAAATTAAAAAAAAATCGAAATTGAAAAAAAATTTTAAATAAAAGTCGAAATTTAAAAAAAGAGCCGAAATTTCGAAAATAAGTTGTAGCTTTCAAAAGAAAAGTCCTTTTAAAAGAAAAATCAAAACTTCGAGAAAAGATCGAAAATATAAAAAATAACTGGAATTTTGTTGGAAAATCGAAATTTTCCAAATTTTGGTAAATCGAAATTTTCCAAATTTTGGTAAATCGAAATTTTCCAAATTTTGGTAAATCGAAATTTTCCAAATTTTGGTAAATCGAAATTTTCCAAAATTTGGAAAAAACGCCACATCAGGATAGTTGAAATTAACCGGAAAAAATCAACATTTTCAAAAAGGTCAAAATTTTGAAAGATTCAACACTTAAAAAAAGTTTAAATTTCCACAAAAAGTAAATATTTAATAAAGCCGTAGGTTTTCAAAACAGTAATATTTTTGTAAATGTCTAAATCGTCAAAAAAGTTAAAATTGGGAGAACAAATCAAATATTTGAAAAACGGTCAAATTTCAAAAAATAAATTGTAAAATGCGGAAGTTTTTGAGGTTGACATTTTGCAATTAAATCGAAAATGTCAGAAGTGCCGAAATTCTCACAAAATATCAAAATTTCTAGGAACATACGAACGAAATTCTTAACAAAAGTGGAAATTTTCGAATGAAGTTAAAATTCTGAAATAGATCAAAATTTTAAAAGATTTCAATTTTTGTAGAAAGAAAATCGACATTTCGAGAAAAAATTTGAAATATCTGTACAAAAAAGTCGAAATTTTAGGAAAATAATCCACCGGTTATTAGTTTTTTTAAAGAAAAATATCAAAATGCGGAAGCAATGGAAAATTTTCCCAACATTTTTTGGTTTCTTTCCAAAACTTTGACATTTTTACAGAAATGTCGGGATTTTTTTCTAAAAGTTGTTAGTCAAAATTATAAAATAAACTTAAAAAAGTCAAAATGCCGTGGAAAACCTAACATTTTTAAAGCAAATTAGAGGAACATAAAAAATTAGAAGTTGAAACTTCCAGAAAAATTTTAAAGACAAAATTTGCTGGAAAAGTAGTTTCGAGAAAATTTATTGGTATAATATATTTAGGAAAATAAAAACTTTCCCAACAAAAAAATCAAAATATAGTAGAAATTGCAAAATCAGGTAAAAACGGGAAGATTTGGTATTATTTTGTTCAGAGAAATAACAAAATGCGAGAAGAGTTGAATTTAGATTGCTTCTTGAAATTTTCATTAGTTTCTCAAAATTTTGACACTTTTGGAGAAATTTAACCTTTTTTCTTCAAAATTTCAATTCTTTCTCGAAATATTAATTTCTTTATCAAAAGATTTAGAAAAATTAATTTTTGAAAATGCGTTTTTGATCAACATTAGAAATAAAATAGATTTTAGAAAGAAAGATGAAATTTTTATGAAAGAAATTAGAGAAAATTTAAAATATCTATAAAAAAGTGTTAAGGAAAAGTTTTTAAAAAAGACCAACATTTTGAGAAAAAACTCGAAAGCTGAATTGGGGGTGTTGCAGTTCCTCAGTGCATATACGCGAGCCGCCACTGATAATCTGTCATCGGTCAATGTTGCGAGTCTTGAAACACAAATAAAAATGAATTCAGTGCAAAGTTCAATTGCACAGCCATTCTGTAACCGATCTATGACGAAAAAACTGGAAATTAAGCGACGTGGATGACCTATTCCAGACTTAAATATTATGTAGACCGTGTTTTGTAAAAAACGAAGTTTTAACAGAAATAGTTCGTGAAGCTAAAGAAGTACCTATGTGACATTGTTATCTGCTAAGCTAAAGAACGATTCAGTTTCATTGGCCATTTAATTGCAGCAACCTTATTTCTTTCTAAAATGTTTAACCAACATAAAATAACTTTTCCCGAAAAGAATTTTAAAGAAACCGCTAAGGTTTATCAATTTGCAAAAACTAACAGCTGAATTATCTGTAATTTACCAAACAGAAAAGTTTTAATCGGCTTTTGGTTTACTTGTACTCTATAACATTATTTCAGAAAACAGTGAGGTTTGTGAAACTAAATCTTTTAAAAATCTTGATAACTATTCCAACGGCTTCTGCTGAAGCAGACTGGTGCTTCTCCAGTCTGGAAAGAATACTTTTTAAAAAAATACATTATGCCACGACGTCTTCAAAGAAAAGGACTTAATGTAAGGAATACTCGACTTCAGTAAAAAGTTACTGATAAATTTGCAACTGCCAAAGATCGTCCGTCGTATAGACTTCCTCTTTTTTTTTCTTTCTGTTTTTGGCGAATATAAAAAAAAGAGAATTTTAGCAATATACTATATATGTATAACATATATCAATTTAAAATCCTAAATATCTCTTAATTCCTCCAGCTTAATTTAAAATTTCCAGTTTCGGCACATTTTTGCAAATGTCTCTTTGCAAACCCCAAATTTTATTAGCACCAGCCGCCACTGAGACTATTACTAAAGATATAGGGTCATGGATAGCACATGTATTCCAATTGAATCGGCGAGATTAAGAACAGTATAAGTCCAAAATTTAACATTTTCATTAATCATAGTGATTTCATGTTATTCAAACCTGCATCTGAATTGAATTAATATTAGAATAGTACTAAAACCACTTTGTTAGTGTCCTTTTCAGAGCTTATCGTACGGCACTGAATGTAAGAACAGTACAAGTCCTGGACTTGTACTTTTCTTATTCTCAACATATAGCGTTTTGGTATGATTTATGATCAGGATCCATGGGCGTAGACAGGATTTTATTCAGGGGGCAGCAATTATTTTGAAAATTGATGGGCAAAAAAGGTAAAACCAGAAAATCTTCAGTTGAGTATATTGTACGAGGTCTCTTCAAAAAGTAAGGTAACTTTTCAAGTTTCGCGGTCAATGTACATTCGATTATCGATTTGTTGTTGTTGTTGTGTTGGTACACATGTCCCGAACATATGTTTCAGGTACATAGCATACTTAGTTTGTTTTTGACAGATAAATAGATTAGACGTATTTTGTTGTGCTATAAAAAATGGAGCAAAGAATTTGCATCAAATTTTGTGTAAAAAAAATAAAATCAAGTGCTCTAAAACACTTGAAATATTGACAGTGGCGTACGGTGAGTCTAAGTAAAAAAAATGTTTGCAAGTGGTACAAACTCTTTCAAGATGGTCGAGAAGAAGCCGACGAGGAACCTCGCTCTGGATGCCTCAGCACATCAACAACAAAAGATATCGTCGAAGCTGTGAAAAAAATTGTTTTTGAAAATCATCAAATTACCATAAGAGAAGTTACTAAGGATGTTGGCATATCATTGGCTCGTGCCATGCAATTTTTGCGGATGTTTTGGGCATGAGACGTGTATCGGCGAAGTTTGTTCCGAAACTTCCGAATTTTGATCAGAAAAATCGTCGCATGAGCATCGTTTAGTAGCTCTTGAATGACGTCAGTGATGATCCTGATTTGCTCAAAATCATGGGTTATGGTTATGACGTCAAAACCAAAGCCCAATCGTCCCAATGGAAGCACCCTGGAGAGCCAAGACCGAAAAAAGCACGCCAAATCCGATCAAATATCAAAGTTTTGCGCACTGTTTTTTTCGACTACCATGGCGTAGTGCATAAGGAGTTTTTACCTTAAGGTCGTACAGTCAATAAGGAATATTACCTTAACGTCCGGAATTGTGGAAAAATAATTCATGGCTTTTGCATCACGATAATGCACGTCCTCATTCATCGTTGCTTGTGAGAGGTTTTTTGGCCAAAAACAACACGACAATCATTTTAATTTTAATCAAAATTTGACATTCAAAATTTTATTTTACTTGTTTTAAATATTTTGACTCAAAATTTTGATTTTTCCTAGAGGTTTTTACTTTATTTTTGAGAAATTAGGGTGATTCTTTACATTTCATTGTTTAACTCGAAATCCCAACTTTTTTGTAGCTTTTGAAAATTGTTTTAATAAAATTTCGTCTTTTTTTAAAATGTGTGCTTTTTTTCTAGAAATTATGATTTTTTGACCTTATTTTTATTTTTTTCTAAAGAATTCGATTTCTATGCAAATTATAATTTTTCGAAATTTTGTCATTTGAAAATTTCCATTACATTTATTTTTTGTAATAATTTTGATTTCAAGTTTTCACCTTTTTATTGAAATTTTAACATTTTTATAAATATCGATTTATTAATAAAAATCGACTTTCCAAAATGTCTACTTTTTACAAGTTCCCATTTTTATCGACATTCCAATTTTATCTCAAAAAGTAAATTTTGAGGAAGCCAAAATGTACAAAAAAAGACGAGATTCTCTGAGTAAATTTTAAAAAAACTTGAAATTTTGAATATCAAATTTTGATTAAAATTAAAATTTGAGAATAAAACGAAACCTCCGAAATAGAAATGTAAATTTTATAAAATCTACAAAAAAGTCAAAATTTTCAGAAACACTAGAAAATTTGGAGTCAAAATTTTGATTTTGGTGGAACGGATTGGTCCTTGGTGATCTTTAAAAATTGAAATACAGAATTTGTCCCCTGAAACCAAAAAAGATTAAAAAACACAAAAAAGGTTGCCCTAACGCGTTTCGACAGTATCTTTCTGAAGATGACAGCTTGGCTGTCGTAAACGCGTTAGAGTAACCTTTGTTGTGTTTTTAATCTTTCTTGGTTTCAGGGAACAAATTCTGTATTTCAATTTTTAAAGATCACCAAGGAGCAGTCCGTTCCACCAAAATCAAAATTTTGACTCCAAATTTTCTAGTGTTTCTCAAAATTTTGACTTTTTTGTAGATTTTATAAAATTTACATTTCTATTTCGAAGATTTCGTTTTATTCTCAAATTTTAATTTTAATCAAAATTTGACTTTCAAAATTTCAAGTTTTTTTAAAATTTACTCAGAGAATCTCGTCTTTTTTTGTACATTTTGGCTTCCTCAAAATTTACTTTTTGCAATTATTGATTTGAAAAATTCTATTTTGTTTTTTTTTTCATTTTTACTTTTTGTACATTATTAGCTTTTTTTGGAGATTTCGACTTTTTCCTGAAAAATTAGACTTTCAGAGTTTCAACGTCTTCCAAATTTTAACTTTGTTGGGTATTACTATCTCTCTGAAGATGATAGCTTGACAATCGAAACGCGTTAGAGCAACCTCTGTTATGTTTTTTTTTTAATCTTTCTTGGTTTCAGGGGACAATATTTGTATTTCAATTTTTGAAGATAACCAAAGACCAGTCCGTTCCACCAAAATTCAACTTGTTTTCAAAATTTAAAATTTTTGAAATTTTTGGCACCTTTAAACTACTTTTGTTTTTAAAATTTTTACTTTTATCAGTTTCTACTCTTTTCTGAAAATTTTGGCTAATTTTAAAACTCTCGATTTTTAATCAAAATTAGGACTTTTTTGAAAGTATGATTTTTATTGAGGACTTTCACTTCAAAAAAGTATAATTTTTTGAAAATTTCAAATGATATTTTTCTCAAAATTGCCGGCTTGAACTCACAGGAATTAAAAATTAAATATTTAAATTTAAAGTGTTAATATGAATTGAAATATTGGACTCAGTATTAAAAATGTTAAAATTCCATTAAACTCCTATTTTGAAATTTCCATTTTTAATAGACATTTTTGAGACCTAGTTTGGAAATATTTAATTTTTCAGGTCGCAGAAGCGTTAAATGAAATTAATAATATTAATGGTGATTACCAATAGAAGTCTACTATGACAAATAAATTATGAAAAGTTCGAGAAAGAAAACCAATTATAAGTTCCAATTTCTAAATTTCAAGAAAAAGTCCCAATTTCTATTTTCAAGTAGATATCTTCGGTTTAAATATCTTTGAATATTCACTAAAAGTTTGTAGAGAATCAATGTCAATCAATTTCGATATTGAGAAAAATTCTAGCTAAAATTGGTTTTAGGAAAAGGACCAGTTTGATTTTAAAGCAGAAGTTCCGCAAAAACATTAAACCTCTGTGTTGGAGAAACATAAAAAGAAAATTATATTTTGAACTTAATTGAAATCCAAATCTTGTTCCCTGAAACCAAGAAAGATTAAAAACACAACAGAGGTTGCTCTAACGCGTTGCGATAGCTGATCTATCATTTTCAGAAAGATACTGAGGGAATGTTTTCAAAGTTGGAGTAATAAGGTTGTTACTTTTGTCAAGTCCTTTTTTTAGCCCACTTAACATTTTATTCAAAGGGTTCTTCTATAATTTTTGATAGAGCCCATTATTAATGAATTTGTCAACTCGTTCGTAGTAGTCCTTTTTATCTAGAATGACAACCTTATTACCTTTATCTGTCTTTACATAAAAACAATCTCTCTCTTTCAGTCTTTTGACAATATTTCTCCTCTTTACGTGTGATGATTTTAGGTAAGTATCTCTCTGAAGATGATAGCTTGACTATCGAAACGCGTTAGAGCAACCTCTGTTGTGTTTTTTAATCTTTCTTGGTTTCAGGGGACAAGATTTGTATTTCAATTTTTGAAGATAACCAAGGACCAGTCCGTTCCACCTAAACTTAATACGAAAAAATCCGGAAAAGTACCTTACGATATAAAAAAGCCTAAATCTTTAGAAAAAAAAATTTTGGTTAAGCATCAAAAACTGGAAAGTTAAATTAGAAATTATTTGAAAAGCTTTACTATTTTATATTTTTTAGCTAAAATAGAACATTCTACATTCTTTTTTTGAAATTTTAACTTGAAATTTAAAATAGCAAGATTTTAATCAAAATTTTGAGAAAACGAGGCCTCTATTTTAACATTGACGACTTTTTAGAAAAATATAACGAATTAGATGTACCGAAAAAAGTTTCAGAAAGTACGGAAATTTTAAGAGAATCTTAGCCTGGAGAAAAAAATCCAGTTTTAAGATTGATCAAACAAGGTAAAATTTTGGGATTAAAATCGAAATTTTGAGGGAAAGATAATTAAATAATCTTACAACGAAAAGGCGAAATCTTGACCTTCCAACCTAAAAATGTGGTCGAAATTTTCAAAGGAAAAAGTAAGTTTCAAGAGAGTTAAGAAATATTTGAATGGTTCATGAAGAAGAAGCATAAAAATTACCTGGGAAATGACCAAAGAGTTTGAGAAATGCTGATATAGAAAAAAACTTTTTTAAATTACGAATATTTATTGCCGTGAGGAAACACAAATTTAACAATAAAAAATACTTTATAATTGGAAAAAACGTAATATTTAAAATGATCAATAACTGTTTTTCCTGTTAATTGCGTTTTGACTTATTTATGTCTTTTTAGAGTATTTTGCTTTTTTAATGCCTTTTTTAGCTGTTCGTTTTTGCCTAATTTAACCTTTTGCTGACCTTTATACTTATTAGATTGGGCATAAAATCCGGTCTCTAGTTATCAATGACACCAACAGAATTGTTCTAAAGAGCTGTAAACAAGGTTAAGCTAGCCGTTATGGTAGCCAATATCTGGAACAGATACGCACCTGAAGAAGAAGAAGAAGATAATTGTCATTGCTATAGAGGTGTGAATTCAAGAATTGTGGACTCCAATCTATAAAAAAAATCTGGCGGCGAATAAAATAAATAAAAGTTTACAATTTTAAAAGATACTATGTAGTTTATGTATCATTTTCAGCCTATGTTAAATTCTTGGATTTTATTGATGAAGTTAAAACTTATGCTTTCAATTTTGGTAGGACGAACTAGTCCTTGGTTATCTTCAAAAAGTGAAATACAAAAATTGTCCCCTGAAACCAAGAAAGATTAAAAAACACATTAAAGGTTGCTCTAACGCGTTTCTGCAGCCAAGCTATCATCTTCAGATAGATATCTTCTATGTTTTTTAATCTTTCCTTGATTTCAGGGGACAATTTTTGTATTTTAATTTATGCTTTTAAGTTATACTAAAACAAAATTAGAGTCCCTACATCTCTACCTTGAAACCTATTCTGAACTAGGGTCAATTAATAATAACAAATGGAATAACGTAAAACAATGCCTAAAGTCATACACTAAAACTTCTATGTACATACCAAACCTGTAAGAAGTATAACGAATCAATTAGACATTTTTTTTATTTTTTCAAAATTCAAACACTTGAACTTTTACTCGTCTTAATCTCACCAATTCAATTAGTTCTCCACCCTGTATAGCTAGAGTGAGTGGTGTTTCGTATAAGGCTCATCTGCGATTAAGACTCAATCGTTGGAAGATACCCTTACATAAAGAAAACAAACAATGGGCTGATATAGGTGAATATGGTATCAAAGGTACTAATAACCGGTAGTTCTTCAAGTACAATACCTTTCGGCATATCTGCAGGCAAACAAACCATCTGCGTATGTAACAAAAGCCTACGTATTATGCTTTTTTCCGAGTGGGGTATCTCTTCTTTTAACAATATATCAAATATTACAATCTTAATTTCTCGTTAGTTGCTAAACTGAATTTGACCCAGGCAATGGCAATTTTCGCCATCAACATTTCCATGTGTTACAGTGCTAATTACAAGGGAAATAATGAGGTAAGGGAAATCCTTGATAATAATACTTGTGATCAGTGGCGGCTCGCAGCCACAACTAATGGGGGGTGCTGCGACAATGTTCAGCGTTTTAAAATGTTAAAATTTTCTAATGAAAATTTCGACATTTCAAAACGTTACTTTTCGAAAATTTTATTCATTTTCCAAAATTTTAAATTTTTGGAAAACTTAAAAATTTTGACTATTTTGTTAATTTCAATTATTTTCAAAATTTTAAAAATTGAAACACAGAACTTGTCCCCTGAAACCAAGAAAAATTAAAAAACACAACAAAGGTTGCTCTAACGCGTTTCGACAGCCAAGCTGTCATCCTCAGAGAGAAACTGACAAAATTTTGACATTTTTTGCAAACTGTTGATTCTTTATTTGCAAATTGTGATTTTTTTTTAGGTCAGACATTTCTTAAAACCTTTTATTGAAATTTTCGACTAATATTTCGTAAAATTTCGACTCCATTTCAAAACTTCGACATTTTTTTCAAAATTTCGACTCTTTTTGAAAACTTGACTTTTTTTTGAAATGTTCAAACTTTTTTTAAAATTTTATTTTTACATTTTTTAAACATTTCCTATTAAATCTTCACCTTAAAAGAAAAGATCCTTTTCAAAATTGAACTATTGAAAATTTCGACTTTTTTCAAAATTTTACCTTTTTAAAATTTCAACTTTTTTAATAGTTACGAATGTTTCGATAATTTTGAGTTTTCTACAATATTCAAAAAATTCAGCTTCTTTGAAAATTTAATTAAAAACTCTGCAAATTATTTTAAATGTCGATATTTTTCCAAAAATTCGTCTTTCATTGACATTCCCAAAATTATCGAAAATGTCGGACCATTTTAAAAATTGAAATCCTTATCTTCTTTTGAAAATTTGACTTTCTATGAAAATTTCAAAATTTTTTAAGATTTGGACTTTTTTTTAAAAAATTCGTTTTTTCTGATAACTTTAGCTTTACTTTTTCTATTTAACTTTACATTTCTTTGAGAAAAATTTCGAAATAACACTCGAATTAAAAAAAATTAATAACAAAAATTTCTATTTTTAAAATTGTGCAAAGTTTTGAAACAAATGTCAAAAAAAAAACTTGCATTTTATATACAAATAAATTGGCAAAATTTGAATTTTAATCACAAAAAATTGGCTTCAAGCTGGAATATTAGATTTTTGAAATTTCTCTGGAACTTCAAAATTCCTAGAAAAAAATTAAATTAGAACAGTAAATTGTTAATGAATTTCTTTCAAAATTTTAATTAATTTTAATTTCGAAATTTTGAGACTCTTCCAAAAATGTTGATTCTTTTTCTCCAAAATTTCAATAATTCCCACTTTAAAAGTCGAAATTATAAGAATATTTCTGACAATTAATTTATTTCAAACAAACTTTTTTTTCTTTAATTCTGAAACTGTTATTTTTTTTGAAAAATGTTTTTTACTAATAAGAAACTTTTTCTAGAAATATGATCTGCTTCCTCTAGAAATTTTGAGTTTAATTCTTAAATTACGATCTTTTTTTTATCGAAATTTGAATTTTAAATTTGGACTTGAGAATTTCAAGAATAAATTTAACATTTCTAGAAAAATTAGAAATTCCGATTCAGAATTTTCTTTGGTCCTACAGTAGTAGTAATTTTTTAGAGAAATATCAAATTGTAAAAAAGGTTGAAATTTGCAAGGTTCATTTTTTCTTAAAATTTCAATATTTTTCCCAAATTTTTCTTATTTTTATGCAGATTTGAAGTTTATTTTTCCTAAACTTATACTTAACAATTTTTAGTTTCTTATCAAAATTACAAAATAAAAGAAACTTTAAAACATTAAAATTTCGTTAAAAAACTTTTAAATTCTCAAAACAAATTTGAAAAAAATCAAAATGTCTACAAGAAAAAATATTTTAAAGATAAAATCTCCAGGAAAAGTCGAAATTTCAGAAAAATTTTTTTGTATTAAATATTTAGAGAAAAACAGAAATTGCATAGGGAAAAAAAAGCAATGTCTTGGAGAAAAAATCGAAATTTGAAAAAAATTTGAAATACCTTTACAAAAGAGTCGAAATCTTTTGTTTTCTCAATATGTTGAAATTTTTATAGAGCTTTCGGGGTTTTTTCCAAACATTTTTTGTCAAAACACGAAATAAAATGAACTTTAAATTGTCAAAGTGTCGTGAAAAAACTTTAAAAATTTTAAATTTTTAAAGCAAATTAGAGGAACACAAAGAAAAATCTGGAGAAGTTGGAATTTCTAGAAGAAATTTTAAGAACCTCACTTTCAGGAAAAATGGAAATTTCGAGAAAATCTCTTTTTATAAAATATTCAAGAAAAATGGAAACTTTGCAGAAAACATCAAAATTTCCTAAAAAAAAATCGAAATATCTGAAAAAACTCAAAATTTTTAAACAAAATGAGATTTGAGGTAAAAAGACGAAGATAACTTATTTTTTAGGGAAATAGTAAAATCCTAGCTGAGTTAGTTGGATTTAGATTTTTTCTTGAAATTGGAATTATTTTCTCAAAATGTTGACATTTTGAAAGAAATTTGAGTTAACATTTTAATTCTTGCTCGAAATATGGATTTCTTTCTCAAAACTTACAAAAACTAGTTTTTGAAAATGTGATTTTGATCAAAATTAAAAATAAAATAGGTTTTTAAATGTCGTAACCTTGTAAAAGAAACCTAAATTTTCTAAAATAAGAAATCAAAGAAAATTAAAAATTTCTACAAAAAATTGTGTAATTAAAAGTGTTCAGAAAATTTTAATACTTCGACTTGTTCTCAAAATTCTCCCTTTTTTCAAACTTCCAAAAAATTTCGAATTTTTATTAATTTCGACTTTTTTCTTGAAATTTCAATCAATTAGTTGAAAGCTTTTCTCGAAATTTCGAGTTATTCTTAAAATTTTAAGTTTTAAATTTTGTCGAATGTTTGAAAAAAGGAAGAGTTTTGAGAACAAGCAGAAAGTATCAAGAAAAAACTCGAAATTTTCAAATACAAGTGAATATTGAAAAAATAATTCAAAATTCGCGCTCTTTTTTAGAAATTTTGATTTGTTTTTGATATTTCGAATTTTTCTCATAATTTGCCGTTGTCTCGAAATTCCGAGTTTTTCTGAAAATTTCGATCATTTTCCCAAATTTTTGATCTTTTTTTGAAATTTCGATCTTTTGTCGAAATATGATCCTTTATGTTTTTAATAATTAAGCTTAGTTCCTAAAATTTCAAAATTTCGATTTCATAAATGCCTATTCTTTAAATTTTTTCTGTTTTATCAAAGTTCGACCTCCTGTGTGAAGTTCTGAAAGTTGGTTTTCGTCGAAATTCGTCTTTTTCTTGAAAATTCAACTCTTTTTTTCGAAAATTGTTTTTTTTTATTTCGATTTTATTCGCTAAATTCCACTTATGTTTCAAAATTTGACTTCTTGAAAACTGTTTGCTCGAAGTTTCGCCTTCTTTTCGAAATTACGTTATTTTTCCTAACATTGAGTTTTTTTTTAAAACTTCCTACTTTTAGAATCTAACTTTTCAGAAATTTCGACTAGTTTATTAAAATCTGCCTTTTGCTCGAAATTGTGATCTCTATTTCAACATTTTGATCTTTATCTCGATATTTAGAATTTTTTTTCAAAAATTCGTTTTTTTTTGGAAATTTTGACTTTTTCCTGGAAACACATCTCAAAAGTTTGCCATTTTTGATACAATGCGTGTTTTTTTCGAAATTTTCGACATTTATCTTATCAAATACTTTATGGTTCTGGAATTCTCATCAACTGTTTCCTTAAAATTCGTATTTTTTCGAAGTTTCGATATTTTTCTCAAAATTTGACTTTTTAAGAAATTTCGGGTTAATCTCAACATCCAATCTTTTCTAGTCCTGGAAATCTGATTTTTTTTTCCTTGAAATTCGCCTTTTTTTCAAAATTTCGATTTTTTTTTCAAGATTCGTCTTTTGATAAACGACTTTTTTCAAGAGTTGACTTTCTGTGTGAAATTCTCATCAACTTTTTCCTTAAAATTCGTATTTTTTTCGAAGTTTCGATATTTTATCCAAAATTCAACTTTTTAAGAAATTTCGGGTTAATCTCAAAATTCAATCTTTTATATTCCTGGAGACTTAATGAAGTCTTTTGAAAAATTATTAGAAAAGTTCAAAATCACATTTTCAAAAACTAGTTTTTGAAAATGTGATTTTGATCAAAATTAAAAATAAAATAGGTTTTTAAATATCGTAACCTTGTGAAAGAAACCTAAATTTTCTAAAAAAAGAAATCAGAGAAAATTAAAAATTTCTACAAAAAATTGTGTAATGAAAAGTGTTCAGAAAATTTTGAGAAAAAAACTCGTAAGCGAGATTGGGGATGCTGCAGTTCCACAGTGCCTATACGCCAGCCGCCACTGCTTGTGATGCTAGTTTCGCTCAATATCTCAGTTATTGTACATATTTATGAAAAATCCCAAGACAGGGTCAATTTTAGAGTATAATATGACATCCTGCATCGCAAAAATTGTATTCTCTTCGAGTTAACGATTCAATCCCTAACTTTTTTAATTGGAAGTAGAGGCTTGGTATACCTCATTTGAAAGGTCTTTTCATTTTTTATTTAAAAATGTCATGGCTGCTCCATTTATTTAAAAAATAAACAATAAAAAAATAATTTATCAACTAGATGAAATTTTCTACATTAATAATAGCAGCTCGTCCGGTTCGTCCTCCAAAAACAATTTCGATATCCTTTTTTGATTTTGTAAAAAGGAAACGTAACAACTTAACAACCTTATCATAGTCAATTGTACTTTTTGTCGAAAACATCCCAGTAACTTTCGAAAACTATGGGAGAATTAAACAGTGGTCAGTTTCGTGCTTCGGTTATCTTTTTGCCAATTTTGAAAATTTAATATGGGTCATTTAACAGAAATGCATAAAACAGTAATTTTACAAATTATCGATTATGGAGATAGAGCAAGATCACAGGCAGGAGTAGCTCGTCTAAATCAACTAAAATCTCCTGATTTATTGCCTATATCCCAAGGTACAATTAGTAAAATCGAGAAACATTTTCACAAACATGGTCCCTCCCATACATTAACAAATGATACCAAATGAGAAATAAAAAATGAGTTTTAAAAACATCCACATCTTCAAGTCGACAAGAAGCTGAAGCACTCAACGTTAGTCATTCCTCGATTATTCGTGTACTGAAAAAAAAAAAATAAAATGCATCCTCATAAACTGACACCATGTCAAGAGCTCAGTGATAACGATTTTAATAAAAAAAACTCATTTTGTAACCAATGATGCAAAGATTAGATAATAATGTCATCCAAATAGAAAACATATTATTTTCTGATGAGTCCACTTTTACTCTTCACGGTCATGTAAATCATCAAAACTGTCGCTTTTGGGCTAGTGAAAATCCCACTGGATGAGAGAATTTCATACATTGAATTGAAAAAGTTAATGTTTGGAAAGGGATTATTGGAGATCATGTAATTAGTCCACCTTTACATTGATGGAAATTGAAATGGAGCATAATTATCTAGCATCTAAAACAACATTGTACCATCCTTGGTAAACTTATATCCAGCTCAAAAAAATCCACACGTTCCAGTGAATGTAATATGGTTTCAGCAAGATGATGCACTACCACACTAACACAATGTCCGGCAATATCTCGACAACATTTTCAAACCGGTGGATAGGGAAACGAGGTACGGTAGAATGGCCACCACGATCGCCAGACCTAATGCCTCAGGACTTTTTTATAAGGTTCTGTAAAAAGTACAGCGTATAAAACCCAAACTCCGCGACGTAGCTGATTTACGAGCAAGAATAACGCTTACGATTGCGTCGGTGACACCAGAGACGTTGAATAATGTCAGGAGATATTTTTATTCACAATTAGGATGCTGCCAAGATGTTGGAGGTGCCCATTTTGAACATCCTTCTACATTAAGTATGGTTTGTTTTTTATTGTATTAAATGAAAATATTAGATTTATTGTTTCTAATGCACAGACCAATAGGTTCGAACATTTATTAGATTCGAAGTTTGGAAACCAAATACCGGTTTCGATCTTGATAGATCTCGTCAGTTTGGTATATCCAACTCGAATGCTAACAAATGTTCCGACAAGTAAGTACTAAAAAATTCACAGACGTCAAGCGTGTGACTCTTAGTGCTACCACCTATTGGTCCATAGAGAAACTCGAATGCTAACAAATGTTCGGACAAGTAAGTACTAAAAAATTCACAGACGTCAAGCGTGTGACTCTTAGTACTACCACCTATTGGTCCATAGAGAAATGGCCATCGCCAACAATGTCGTTTTGTGCATTAGAATCCTTGTCTTCTGGGAACTTTTTCCTAGAGGGCAACCACTTCGCTAGGTGGCAGTGTTTTAACTGTTGGTAGTTCAGCTACCTATGATTCACTATACACACCTGTAGGGCTGCATGAATTTGTAGTCTAGGTTTCATTCTACTTGCAGATTTATTGTTTGTTGTTGAAAATTGAAATTAATTTTTGTTACTGTTAATTTTTAAAATAAATATGGCAACCATGACATTTTTAAATAGGAGAATAAAAACACCTTTCAAATGAGATATAACAAGCTCTTACTTTTAATTTAAAAATTTAGAAATTGCAACTCTCTCAGAGAGAGTTAGTTACATCTAGGGATGAAATATTTACGGTAGATGATGTAATTTTATAATCTAAAATTGACAGTGTCTCTGGGTTTTTTATAAATTTATAGAATAACTGAGATACGGAATTTAATTCCACTTTGGCTGTTCCACACTGTATAATCTACCAATAGGCCGAATTTTATTAAATTCTGAACGAACTGTAATTCCTAAAATCTACAATACATTCGTCTTCAAAGTCGAATTTTTGCAAGTTTAAATTCACTAAATCGTCTATTTTATTTTTCAAATTTCTTAAAAAGTTATTTACCAAAATTTTGAGTCCAATATTTTTGTCACAGTTTCAAAAATAAATTGAAATTTTCAACTGAAACTTTATACTCTTATTTTGTTTACCTAATTCAATTTTATTATTATTTCTATTAGTTCCTTTTCCTTTTATTCGATATAATAACACTTTCTGCCATAGATTTCATAAAAGAATTAAACTTGAATCAAACATTTCAAAAGTGTTCCAAATCAACGTTATCCTGATGTAAAAACAAAGTTCTTTCCAACGTGCAGCAATAATAAAAAAAAGCCATTAACTAGGAGCCTCTCGAACGCCATGAAAGCGTAAAACGATCCCCCCATTAATTTAGACGACATGCAAATTAAATCCCCAAGGGTGACAAATCCCGCTGCCTGCAAACGATGCCTAACCCCTTTTCATACTCCGTCTATATTGCGATGAATTGTGCGACCCCAACACATGACAATCGCCCGTACGGCCAATGACAGCGCTCCCGGGTGACTCAAGGGCTTAGCATCATGGCGACTAATGTAATATAGGGGTTTGACTCTGGGGGATTGCAATCTACCCCGCGATCTCTTACAATTTTAGCCCGTAGAAGCTTTTGTTGAGCCGTGCCATCGTTATACGGGCAGATCGCACCCTCTTTCTAATTTTTCGCTGCGTTAGCGCGACCGACGCAGGGCAGAACTCGAGTAAAATCGAAACCATTCAAAATGTCCATCATTCGAAAATGATGGACGGTTTGATTACTACTGGTAATTTTAGCACTGGATGGTAAAAAAATCGATTCGAAGGTGCCCATTCGTTAGGTTACGTTCCGCAAATTAACCGATAATAGAAAACGCATGAACATGCCATTATGTACATTTTTGTAAAAATCTCGAAGTTTTTGACTTGAATAGCTTCATTTCGTCTTTAATAGTGTTCAGTATACCTCGATAGCTTCTATCATCGATAACTTTTTACAAAAATATCGATAGCAACGATGGTCTTAACTGATAGTTTTATTTATTAAAATGAATCTTTTAATTTGACCTGCGGTTGCCACCTAGGCTCCAACGATCGTTCCTGCGAAAGAGATAGTTGCCTTAACTCGCAATGCGTGGGAAAACGATACGAATTTTTCCAACAATGGTAAATATCGTACGTGTAACGTGCAAAAAATGTTCTCATTGGTTAATTTTATCAATTTCTATTGGAATACGTAACATACACTTGACCATATAATAAACGAGACGAAAAACAAGTTCGTTTATAAATATTTATACATAATTTTTCTAAAGATTCCATATTTGCTCGAGTCATTTCAGTTGCGTATCGTACATTTTATAAATCGGTTAACTGTTCAAAAAGATTTTGTTCGTTTTCTTTTTTTATTTTCGAATTTCTCCTCTTTTACAATATTAAGTTTACAGTTGGAGATTCAATTTTTTTTAATTTCAACTTGAAAGGCGAAATTTTAAAATTAAAGTCGCAATTCTCAGGAAAAGGTAAAAATATTGAGTTTTACACCTAAATTTTTGACTTTGAAAAATAGTTTAGAAAAAATAGTAATAAGACACTAAATCTGAGATTTCTACATTTTCCAAACACTTATTTTTGCTAGATTTAGAAATTTGATTTTTTTTAAAACCCTGACTCATTCAGAATTTCAAGCTTAAACTTGGAATTACTGTTTTTTTTTATCTTTTAATTTCAACTTGAATTTGTAGTTTTAAAATTTTGAGATTACATTCGAATGGACAATTTTGAATTAAAAATTTTGGGAAAAATATGAAAATTTTAAGTTTTAGATTTAGAGAAAATCAAATATTCCTGTCAAGTCAACATTTCAAAAAATTCAAAGTGTTTTTTTGAGAAATTTTGCACTTTTTTCTAGTTTAAATTTAAATAAGAATGTCTATGTTTTTTAAAATTTTGATTTTAAAACGAAAAGTTGCAAATAAACTTGAAATGTTCAGAGTTAAGTCGAAATATCAAGAAATTAGATATATTGAATATATAGATATATAGAATACAGACATTTTGAGATAAATTTCAGTATTTCGACTAGTAACTCAAAAAATTTAAAGTTTAAAGCGTGAACTTTGAAATTATGACGTCAATATTTTAGAAAATAATCGAAACCCCAAAATATTTATTACTTATTTTCTAAAATTTCGATGATTTGATATCCAATTTTCTCGCTGACAGATCCCTTCAGGTCGTAGTCGATGATATCTCATCCGATACATTTGCGATTAATGCAGGGGTGCCTCAGAGGTCAGTTCTGTGTCCTACTCTATTTCTGTTACACATAAACGATCTCTTAGCTTCAACTTCCAATCCTATATACAGCTACGCAGATGATAGTAGCCTTGTGTCATCTTTTTTCTTCGACAAACCATTATCCGCCGCTGCTTTGGATCGACTAAGGGAACAGCAGATACAGATGAAGAATCGAGATCCCGAAATTATTCTGGAATGGGGTAAGAAAAATTTGGTCGATTTCGATGCTTCAAAAACTCAGGCCGCGGTTTTCTCTAAGAAAACATCAAAGGATAATGCAACAAATATACTAATGGGCGGTAAAATCCTTTCGATGGGATCAAATCTATCTATCCTAGGGGTGAATGCGAGCACTAACTTCTCTTGGAACGATCAAGTGCGCGCCATTGCCAAATCTGCCTCTGAGAAGCGAGGCTTCTTTTAGGGCAAAAAAGTACTTTACATCTCATCAACTACTCACACTATACAAAACTCAAGTTAGGACAACACTAGAATACTGTTTTCATGTTTGGAGTTCAGCCCCAAAACACACTGAAGCTCTTTTGGGTTCAGTTCAGGGAAGAGCGATTCGTCTAATTGATGACGAGAGTTTAACCGATTCTCTCGAAACGCTAGAGCACAAGCGGATGGTTGGTGACTTGTCTCTTTTTTCAAGTACTATCACGGAAGATGCTAACAGGAACTAATAGAATTGATCCTCCCAAGCGTAAGATTCTTGAGGCATACAAGACAGTCGGAGACAACAAATTCCTATGCGGTCCAGCTTGACACATTAGGACGTCTATCTACGGAGACTCTTTTTTCTATAGAACTTTCAAGCTATGGAACGCGTTACAAAAGGAATTTTACACAACAACCTGTCCTTGTTTAGGAAGGCGGTTCATCTCCATCTATCCTACTCGCAGTGCTTTGAAGGCATAATGGGGTTACCCTTTGAGAGTGGATTAAACTTTAAAAAAAAATTAAGAAATTAGATCATTAGATCATTTTGAGATAAATTCCCTGAATCTCGACTTGTAACTCAAGAAATTTAAAGTTTAAAACGTAAACTTCGAAATTATGAAATCAGCATTTTAGAAAATAATGGAAACCTCAAAATAATTTCCTAAAAAACAAGGCAAAATACTAAAATTTACTTAAAAAAATTTAGAAATTTTGAAAAAAACTGGAAATAAGTCTACTCTTTCCTTCTTTTCTGTTTTCCCTTCTTTTTGTTTCCTTCTCTTCTTTTGTCTCCTCTTCCCTTCCCTTTTCTTTCCGTCACTTCCTTTCTTTTTCCTTCCCTCTCCTTCTTCTCTTCGCGGTTCTTCCTTTCTCGTCCCTTCTCTTCCCATCTCATTTCTTCTCTTCTCTTCCCAACTCTTTTCTTCGCTTTTCATCCCCTCTCTTCCCATCTTTTCTCTTCCCACCTCTTCTAATTTCTTCTCTTCTCTTCTCTTCTCTTCTCTTCTCTTCTCTTCTCTTCTCTTCTCTTCTCTTCTCTTCTCTTCTCTTCTCTTCTCTTCTCTTCTCTTCTCTTCTCTTCTCTTCTCTTCTCTTCTCTTTCATCTCTTCTCTTTTCATCTCTTCTCTTTTCATCTCTTCTCTTTTCATTTCTTCTCTTCTCTTCTCTTCTCTTCTCTTCTCTTCTCTTCTCTTCTCTTCTCTTCTCTTCTCTTCTCTTCTCTTCTCTTCTCTTCTCTTCTCTTCTCTTCTCTTCTCTTCTCTTCTCTTCTCTTCTCTTCTCTTCTCTTCTCTTCTCTTCTCTTCTCTTCTCTTCTCTTCTCTTCTCTTCTCTTCTCTTCTCTTCTCTTCTCTTCTCTTCTCTTCTCTTCTCTTCTCTTCTCTTCTCTTCTCTTCTCTTCTCTTCTCTTCTCTTCTCTTCTCTTCTCTTCTCTTCTCTTCTCTTCTCTTCTCTTCTCTTCTCTTTTCTCTTCTCTTCTCTTTTCATCTCTTCTCTTCTCTTCTCTTCTCTTCTTCTTCTCTTCTCTTCTCTTCTCTTCTCTTCTCTTCTCTTCTCTTCTCTTCTCTTCTCTTCTCTTCTCTTCTCTTCTCTTCTCTTCTCTTCTCTTCTCTTCTCTTCTCTTCTCTTCTCTTCTCTTCTCTTCTCTTCTCTTCTCTTCTCTTCTCTTCTCTCTCTTCTCTTCTCTTCTCTTCTCTTCTCTTCTCTTCTCTTCTCTTCTCTTCTCTTCTCTTCTCTTCTCTTCTCTTCTCTTCTCTTCTCTTCTCTTCTCTTCTCTTCTCTTCTCTTCTCTTCTCTTCTCTTCTCTTCTCTTCTCTTCTCTTCTCTTCTCTTCTCTTCTCTTCTCTTCTCTTCTCTTCTCTTCTCTTCTCTTCTCTTCTCTTCTTCTCTTCTCTTCTCTTCTCTTCTCTTCTCTTCTCTTCTCTTCTCTTCTTCTTCTCTTCTCTTCTCTTCTCTTCTCTTGTCTTGTCTTCTCTTCTCTCATCAACTCCTCTTAACTTTTCTCTTCTCAACTCTTCTCTTCCTAACTGTTTTCCTCTCCCCTCTTCTCGTCTCTTCTTCTCCCAATGCATCGTCCAGCATTGTCTCGTTTCATCTTATCCTGTTTTATTTGGCCTCATCTTCTTTTGCCTCGTCTTTTCCACTTTGATTTAGTCTAGTTTTACTTTGTCCTCCCTGGTTTCGTCTAGTTCACTTTTGACTGAAAGAAGAATGCCCCGTTTAAATGGTGATGATTTTTGCCTCAGAAAAAAACGAGAACTTTCTTATCGAAAGTTCAATAATAAAAACAGGGACTTCTTAGAATGTCATTGACCAAAGTTAAATTGTACAAAAATCATCTTTCTCAAAACAAAATCATAAATTGGAAACGGTCTTAGGCTCATCTTTTCTTTTCTTTTCTTCTCGTTCCTTCTCCTCCCTTCTTTTCTCTTTCCTTCCCTTCTCTTCCCTTTGCTGCTCTTCCCTTTTCTTCTCTTCTTTAACGTTCTCTTCTTTTTCCTACTTTTAGCTTATCTTCTCTTTCTAACTCTTCTCTCATCCATCCATCCATCCATCCATCCATCCATCCATCCATCCATCCATCCATCCATCCATCCATCCATCCATCCATCCATCCATCCATCCATCCATCCATCCATCCATCCATCCATCCATCCATCCATCCATCCATCCATCCATCCATCCATCCATCCATCCATCCATCCATCCATCCATCCATCCATCCATCCATCCATCCATCCATCCATCCATCCATCCATCCATCCATCCATCCATCCATCCATCCATCCATCCATCCATCCATCCATCCATCCATCCATCCATCCATCCATCCATCCATCCATCCATCCATCCATCCATCCATCCATCCATCCATCCATCCATCCATCCATCCATCCATCCATCCATCCATCCATCCATCCATCCATCCATCCATCCATCCATCCATCCATCCATCCATCCATCCATCCATCCATCCATCCATCCATCCATCCATCCATCCATCCATCCATCCATCCATCCATCCATCCATCCATCCATCCATCCATCCATCCATCCATCCATCCATCCATCCATCCATCCATCCATCCATCCATCCATCCATCCATCCATCCATCCATCCATCCATCCATCCATCCTTCCATCCATCCATCCATCCATCCATCCATCCATCCATCCATCCATCCATCCATCCATCCATCCATCCATCCATCCATCCATCCAGTGCAGTGCACTAAAATCCTGGTCCGAAAATAAAAAAAACATCCAAAAAATATTGCAAGATTCTAAAAATTATTCTTTTCAAATTTTTTTCCAGTTTTTTCCTGGAATTTTATTTTCTTAGAATTTATTCTAAAAAATCGCAAGTTTGTGGTTCTAGCTAAAAATGGTTTTAGAAAAAAAATTCTAGGAATTGGAAGTAGTTTGAGATTGATTTTTTATCTTTAGGGTTAAAATTCCTAGTTTATAAACGATGTGAAGGTTGTTAAGTTAAAACAACTATAGACTTTCTACAAAAATATTTGCGAAAAAATTTCGAATCTTGAAAGGTAATCGTCAATAAAGTTTAATAGTTATGCATATTAAAGAATTTCCCAAAGTAAGGAAATGTCAATTAATTATGTTAAAATTTTCTCCCAAATTTCTGCTCAAACATTGAAATTTATAGAGCTAAAATCTTGAGTGCAAATTCTAATTGTTTCAAAAAACTTCATGTTTAAAGTCAAAGTTTCGAATTAAAAGCAGAAATTTTGAACTTAAAGTTGAAATTTTACTTAAAATTTTAAGCGAGTATTTCAAAGTTAAATTCCCAATTGTGATATTCTTTTTAATTTAATTAATAAAACTTTAGTTTACATCAGGTTTTTTATTAGAAATGTCAGCATTAAAAGCAAAATTTTTAAATAGATTCTGCAAATTTTCGAGTGTAAAAATTTCAAGCTTAAACCTCGACTTTAAAAAGAAGTATTGATTTTGGGAAAAACTTGAAAGTTGTAAAACAGATTCGAGTTTTGACAAAAGGTTTCGAGAAAAAGACCAGAATATCGCGAAGAGCTAAAAATTGAAAAACATTTTTTAAACTTTTGATTTTAATCATTTTGTTTAATTTCAGATTTTTGAAATTTCTTTGAGATATCAAGCATTGGACTTTTAGCTGAAAACTTTAAAATTTCCATTTCTTCAACCACAATATTGAAAATTTTCCTGTTTCTCAAAATTTTTCGAGAAAATTAAATAATTTCATCAAATCTCGAACCTTGCTTGCATTAATGTAGATAGTTTCCAAAAGTCATAACTATCGATATTATCGATAGTTCCTATCGCTGTTTAGTGAACACTAGTCTTTAATCTAGAAAATTTAACTTTAGATACGAAATTTCAACTTCCTCTTTTAAATATAGACCATTTTTAGTGGAATTATAAAAAAATTTCTTCAACTTTTTCCTGAAATGTTGACTTTTATTTAAAATTTTGATCTTAGATTACATCTTTAATAAAAAATTTATAATAGCAAATGTTTGCTTGTATTCTGAAAAAAAAATCTACATTTGCTAAAATTATTTTTTAAATGTTACCCGATTTTCCTAAAAAGTGTAATTTAAATAACAGAAATTTATTTAAAAAAAGTAGAATTGTTAAGAATTATTTTGAAAGAAACAAATTTCTTGGAAAAAGTTGAAATGTTTAGAAAATCATATTTAAAATAAAAACCTAACTTTTCGAAAAATCTCAGAAATGGTTGAAAATTTGGAAAAATTACATTTTTATTTCAAATTGTGAAAAAAACGTAATTTTGCAAAAAGTTAAAATTTTTAGATAGTTTTCCACTGTAAGTGAAGATTTCCAGAAACTTAAAATATCGGATTCAAAATTTCAAGAATAAGACAAATTTTGGAGAACATGAAATTTAAATTTTAAAAAATCGGAAAAACTGTCTCTTAAAAAAAACTTCGTAGTAATGATTTAAAAAAAATACTGTCGAAATGTCAAAAAAGAGGTCGAAACAATAAAAAACAAAAACATAAACAACAGTACAGAACCCCAGGATTAAACTTTGCATTCTCAGTCGAAAGTTTGAATTAAAAATAAATCTAAAATTCTAAGCTTAGATGATATTTTCTTTAAACTTGTTTCGACTTTTCTCTCAAAATTTTCAGTTTGTCTCCAAAAAATGTTTTTAAGGTTTCAAGATATTGACTTTTTTCTAGAAATTTCAGTAAGAAAAGAAAGAAAGTTTGGAACTTTTTACTCAGAATATAGATGTGTATTTCAAAATTTCGAATGTCGTTGTTAAAGTCGTAATTACAAAAAAATGTAGAAATTTCCAATTTAAATTTAAAATTAAAAAATTTCTGAAAAGAATCCAAAAATTTAAAAAAAGTTTAATTTCTTTTAATTTTGATTTTTTTTTTCTTAAACCCTCGACTTAAAGTCGAACATTTCTTTGTTTTTCTAAATTTTAAATTCACTATTAAATATTTCAATTTGATTTCAAAACTGTACTTGAAATTATGACTTTAAATCACAAAAGCTCAAATTTAATTTAAAAAAAAAAAGTAATTTTAAATCTAATTTTGAAATGATGTATAAGCTGCGAATTTTAAAATATCAAAAATTCACAACAAGACAAGAATGAGTTTCTGATTTTTTTGCAGGAATTGTTATCCCGCTTTTTTTTCAATTTTTTACTCTTTTTGAACTTTCGACCTGAATCTTAAAATTCAGGTATTAAAATACAAATCTTGCCCCCTAAATCCAATAAAGATTAGAAAACACAACAAAGGCTGTTCTAACGAGTTTCGATAGCCAAGCTATTATCTTCAGAGAGAGACTCAGCATCTCTTGGTTCTTGGTTTCAGGGGACAAGATTTGTATTTCAATTTTTAAAGATACCCAAGGACCAGTCCGTTGCACAAAAAAAAATTCAGATCCCAAACTCCAGATTTCCTTTTTAATCTTTTTGAACTTTCGACCTGAATTTTAAAATTCAGATATTTAAATACAAATATTATCCCTTGAAACCAAAAAAGATTAGAAAACACAACAAAGGTTGCTCTAACGAGTTTCGATAGCTAAGCTGTCATCTTTAGAGAGGTACTCAGTATCTCTTGGTTCTTGGTTTCGGGGGACAAGATTTGTATTTCAATGTTTGAAAATAACCTAGGACCAGTCCGTTGCACAAAAAAAATTCAGATCTCGAACTCCTGATTTGTAATATGAATTCATTTTGATGACAAGTTGATATTAGTAAAGTAAAACACAACGTCAAGGTTTGGATTGATTCTTCGTGCATTTTTATCTTGAGAGCTTGCCAGAGAAGGAAACCGTTGGGGGCTCTCTACATAACAAAAAAGATTAGCCTCGTTGTGTTGCTGCTTACTTACGGTGGATCTATTAGCTGACTGACAGCTTCTGTGTTAGTTTTCTATCGATGAAGGATGAATACCGGGGGCTAATTTCATTTCACGCATACCGGATACGTCACTTCATCTTACGTCATATTTATTTTATCTGGATGATTTGAGCTTTGTTCTTGGGCTTTTGCTGTGAATTTACCATCGGTGCCGCGGTTATTTTATTGAGTGGGCCAGCGCGGGGATTGGTTTAGAAAATAAGTGTTTTGTTACTTTTTGTTCGAAGTATTAAACAGATGGTAAAGGTTAAAAATGAAAGGGACTCATGGTAGCGTATACTGTAGACTTTTAAAATAATAGGGCCAAAACACTTATGGTGCAAAGCAAAATTAACAATGCTCGAAGCTTTAATAATTAATCTAATTTTAAGTTACAATTAGAAGCATGTCCCTGAGAAAAGTGTAGCAACAGGTAAATAAGTCAAAAAATCTCGGAAAAATAGGTAAAAAGGTACCTACTTGTAAAAAAAGTTAATAATATATTTTTTTTAACATATCCTCTTCGACATAGCAAAGAAGTACAGAAAGTTCCCCGCCAAGATAGTATACCAAACGGACGCCATATTTATTTAATGATTAGCTGCTCTCGCGACTTTGTCTATGCAATAACGTCATATTTCAAAACAAAATAATTTCTCATTTGATTTTAATAGAATAATAGATTCAAAGGTTCGCGCTCTTTATTATAGTACCCGGTAGAATTGTAGGTGGCAATATTATGTCAGCTATAAATATTGCGGATTGATTTCTCTTTTATACATTATTTGTTATAACCTCAAGTCAAATTGTTAGCACAGATTAGAGGTAAAAGGTTTAGTTTGACCAAAATAAAAATGTCTTAGAAGGTACTTCTAAAAATACTCTACATTTTAGTAACAGTTTCATTAAAATCCATTTTGCAGTTTCCGATATTAGCCCGGACCAAAGATTAGTCGACAGACAGACACTCAGATACTTTAATTTTATTAATATAGATTAGTGTCAAATTTTTGCAAAACCTCGATTGTAGTGCCGAAATTGTGACTTTTCCTTATTCGAATTTAAACCCAACGATCGTTTTCAGCTTGTTCCTCTTTCCATCTTTAAATGTAAAATTTCCACATTCACTGGATTATTTTACATTTTTTAATTTAAAATTTCGACTTTAATGGTAAAATGCCTACTCTTTTCTCGACAGACGTATCAATTTTATTGATAAAGAATAAGGAGGTAAAATCTTGAGAAATTTTTACATTTTTTCGACATATCGACTTTTCAATTTAAATTATAGGTTCAGTCCCTAAAAAATTATTTCTTAGAATTTTTACTTCAATCTTTGAATTCCGACTAAAATTGTCAATTATTTCTTAAAATTCTGAGTTCAGCGTTGACAAATGTTTTTCGTGGAATATCGACATTTAATCTCAAGATATTAAAGTTTTCAAATTTTACCTAGACATTTTACTTTTTTGTTTCACTTAGTTTGTTCTAGAAATTTCAAAATAGTGGAATTTTTGACAAATACGCGAAATTTTTTTAAAAAGTGATTCGAAATTGCCATCATAAATATGCAACCTAACATTTGAGAACAAAATCCTAACATTGAAGAGTAAAGACAAAATTTTGGTCCTAACTTCGGACTATTAGCCCAAAAATGTTCAAATTTCGAAGTAAACATTTTATAGAAAAAATTTAAATCACAACTTGTCTCAAAAATTTGTTTAATGGTTGAAGTCAAAACTATTTTAAAAAATTGATATTTCAATTTTAAATTAAACTTGTTTAAGTTCAAATTGGAAATATTGAAAATAAAAATAACAATTTTGAAAAAACTTAAAAATTTGTACAATTATTTTTTTTTCGAAACTTTAACCCTGGAATCAAAAAAATGTTGATTTCACTGCTGAAATTTTGGTTTTTATACCACAGCTTCGAGTTATTGCCTAAAATTTTATCTTCAACTAATATTTCCCGAATAAACCTAAAGTTTTGAGTTTAACGTCAAAAACTTTTACTTTAAAGTGAAAATTTTAGGTAAAAAAATAAAAACTTAAAATTAAATTTCCAAAATTTAAATAAAAATATAAAAATTCTGTAAAATATCAAATACGTTTTTTAAATTAAAGATTATTTCTAAATTTTAGCTTTTTTCTTATTTTTCAGTTCTTTCGACATCTGCCTCTTTTTAAATTTTTTATTTTTTCAGCTATTTCGGAAAAGCAAATTTTTTTAATTCCCTTTTCTTTCGTTATGTTTTTTACATTTGCTCACTTTTGCAAATTTTTCACTTTTCTCACAAAGTTGTTTCTAGCAACATTTATATTTCTACAAATTTCGACCTTTTCTTGGAAATTCACCTTTTTATGTTTTTTAAAATGCGATTTTATTACCAACATTAAAATTTTCTTGTAAAGAAATTTTGTGTATTTTTCAGGGTTAGTTAGTTTCTGGAATTTTAGAGATTTTTTTTCTGGATTTGACTTTTTTAAATTACTTTTTACTCGGAATTCCAGTTTTCAAAACTCGACTTTTTTTTAAAATTTGACTTTTTTTACAAATTTATTTTTCAAGGAAAATCCGACCTACATATTGCTCAAAATGTTATGATTTACTAAAAATCTTGACTTGCTTAGAATTTATCTCTTTTTCCTTCATTTTTCTCAGTTTGGCTTTTTATAAAAATGTAAAGTTTTACTTCAAAATTTATTCAAATATTAATTTCTTTTTCAAAATTTGTCTTTTTCTCAAAACTTTCACTTTTTTTCTGAAAACAAATCCAAAATGTGATCAAAAAAAGCAACAAATAATTTCCAAAATTTTGACCTTTTTCTCAAATTTAACTTGTGTTTCTGCCAGTTTCAAGCTTTGCCCTTTTTATCTAAATTTGAATTTTTTCCAAAATGTGTCTTTACGTACGCCTTCATTCTCAAAATTCATTTTTGTCAGAATCTTTTACAACTCTGATTTTTTCTTAGTTCAGGATTTTTGTCCAAATTTGACCTTAATTAACCTTAAATTGGTCTTTTTGTGACATTTTCCGTTTCCAGAAATTTCGATTAAATTCGAATATGTCTTTTTTTCGAAATTTCGAATTTTTCTGCAGTGTTTGTCCGCCAACTTCACACACGGTTACAAAAAAAATTGTGCCGAAATTAAAAATTTGAATTTTATAATGAAATTCGGTGTTGGTGCTTAAAATCAAATTCCAAACATTTTTTTGATTATTTCAACGTAAAGCAAATTATTGGAAAGAGAACCGAATTTGGGACTGTCGTCTTAGATTGTTAATTAAATTTAAAATTTTAGCTTTGAAGAAAAATTTGAAACTTTGAAGTACATTTTAAATTTTTACCATCGAAATGGTATTTATCCAATTTTTAGGTTTCAAAAATGAGTATTTTCAAAATAATATTTAAATTTTAATAATTTCATGAAAATCTAAATCGATATATAAAGAATTTTTAAAAATATTATTTGATTTGAACAAAAAATTAATTATTATTCAAATTAAAATATATTTTTTGTTTTAATTTTGTAGAAAACATTGATTGTCAAAAAAGCATCTCTGTATTAAATAATTTGTTTTTGACTTTCCCAAATTTAGAAAAATGGTTTTAGCATTTAAAATGCATTGAGAGAAAACAAACGTTAAGATTTCATAGCTCCATATTTCTGTAGAAATTGTATAGATCCCTTTATTATTTTTTCAGGATCCATCCTAACATTGCTTTGGGCTAAAACAAAAATTCAAAAATTTTGGTAATTTCTGTTTTAGCTTGAATTTATTTTTTATCTAAAAATTTCAACTTTAAACTTAAAATTTCAGGAAATTTTACATTATTTTTCAATTTAAACCTGACATGTATTTTTTGAAAGTTTTATTTTTGTAATTTCGAGTTAAAAGTTACAATTCTTATTTTTTTTAGTACCTCAATTCAAAAACCAAGTTTCATATTTAAATTTTTTATCACCATTTTAAAATTTTAACTTCTTTTATAACATTTCATCACAGATCATTCAGTCAAACTTAAATTTTAACCCTTTTTTCGACCTTTTGATATTTTTCTTGAAATTTATACATGATTTTTTTTATTAAGTATATATGTGTTAATTTTAAAATGTCTGCTTTTCAAAACTTCAACTTAAGACTTGAAATATTTGCAAATTTCAGTATAAGATCCAAATTACCAAGAATTTTTATTTCATATGTTTCTTATTTTTATGTTTCAAATCTTTTGATTTGGAAATCAAAATTAAAAAATAATTTTCATTTTTTTTTCGCAATTGGCGTTTAAACTCAAAATTATGTTTCAAATTTTGAATTTTACAATCGAAATTTCAGCTTTCTTCTGGTAATTTTGCGTTTAACAGATTATTAAAATTCGAAGTTCTTCGTTAAATTTCAAGTTAAACGCTTTCTCCTAAAATGTTGTCACTAAAGTTAAAATATGAATATTTCTAAAATAATTTAAACCCAAAATTTGCATTTTATCCATCAAATTTGGATTTCTCTTTAAAAGATGTGTGTTTAAATTTGAAAAGTTGACATTTTTCTAGACATTTTGGAATCAAATTTGACTGTTTTTTCAAATTTTCCAGTCTAATTTTTTTCGACCTTCAAATATTCAACTTTTTTCTCTAAATTTCGAGTGAAAACTGGAATATATTTCTATAAATTAATCAGTTAATACATTCAAAAAGTCTTCAGGCTTCAACTCAAATTTTTAACTTGGAATGCTAAAAAAAAATTTCAAAATTCGGGTTTTAAAACGAAAAATCGAAATTTTGGAAAAAAATAAAATTTGAAAATTAAACTTGAACTTTTGTCCTGAAATTTTTGGAAGAAAATAAGAAATAAAATTTGGAATTTTAAATTTAATGGGCACATTTCGAGATTAAAGTTGAAATGAGGTCGAAAGGTCGATATTTTGAAATTATTCTAGAAATTTTGAGTATAAGTATTAGTCAAAGTTTCGGGAACAAGTTTTTCGAGATTCAACTCAAAATGTTAACTGTCAATACAAAATCTTTTAAAAAAGTACATATTTAAGGTTAGAATTTAACTTTCTTGCCAAAATCGAAATAAGGAGAGGTACTCTTGAATCAAGCTTGTCTATTTAACAAAATCCTTTTTTTAAGCCTAAATTTGAAATTTCTACTGAAACCTTAATTTTGAAAAAGGTTTGGAAATTTTAGTAGAAATGTTAATTGGGTGAAAATTTTAAGGTGAATTTAATATTCTGAACAAGTACTTAAATTTTTATGAAAAACATTTGAAGCATTTGAAATCAAACTTCTCACTTTTCTTTTATGAAATGTTTAATTTAAAGTCGAAATTTTGAGTTATAAGATTCGCAGTACGAGAAAAAAGTATTTATGTTAAGTTTAGACTGGAACTTTTTAATTCTTTTTTAAAAATTTCAATTTTAAAGTTTAACTTTTGCTTTTATTTGAAACTTGACAGCACTACTTTAAATGGATTTCGGTCAATGTCACAAACTATGATTTTGTGTATACGGTTTGTAACTTTGGACAGCTACTTGTAGCATGTTGTTTATCTGTGGATGATTTTTTACCAAGTACATTAGTTTTATTGCATTTATCTACCTGTAAACTAATGACTCTTCTTCCTACTCAGGATTATTTTTTGTGCAAAGTTTAATAAACTCTGTTACTGAATTCATAACTAAAACTAAACAAATCGATTTCTTAATTTAACAAATCTTAAACTTGCATAAACTGTTTGTAACTTTGCATAGTTGATTATATAGATTTTTTTTTAATAGTACTTTAGACCAGGGATGAGCAATACGTAGCCCGCGGGCCACATGCGGCCCGCCTAACATTTTTCTGTGGCCCGCCTAAGCTCAACTGCTTTACGTACAAATTTTGGAAAACAAAATGTCAAACAATTTGATGAAAAAAAACAGCATAAATTTTCGCGATTTATGAAATATTTTGGACAGAGCGTAAGCAAGATTTTCTTTAAGGGTGGGGGGGTCTAGAAAACTTATGGGTAAAAAAGAAAACCTTCTGGCTTAGTAATATGTATTCTTATTTAAAAACTACAAAATTGGGGACATCGCATTTTCAAATTGAAGTCAAAATTTTAAAAAAACCCCAATATTAAGAAAAAACCTTTTAGAGATTTTTAAAAAATGTCGAAATTTCGAAAAAGTGGAAATGTAAAAGAGACGAAATTTACAAAAGTATTTTTGTAAAAAGAGTTGTAATTTCCAGAACAAGTCGAATCCAGGTAAAAAAATGCAACTTTTAAAAATAATGATTACAAAATTTTTATTTTATTTTAATTTTGTCACATTTTTGAAATTTTTCAAGAAATTTTTTTTTCAAGATTACCTAAAAATATTCTTCTCAGATTGTTTAGATTTCTATTAAAATTTCGATCCAATTTAAAAAATATATAAACACATTTAATAAAAAAGTCTAAATTTTTGAAAAAAAAATCCATTGTAAACGGAAATGTCCAGAAACAGATAAAATTGAATTTTGAGTTAAAAGTCAAAGTCTGGAGAATAACATAAATTTTGGACAAGTTGAAAATATCGGGAATACAATTTTTTTTAAATCAGAAATAACAAAGACTTCGAAAAAAATTCAGGATTTTTAAAAATTACGTTACAAATTACAAAAAAATATTGAACTTTCTAGGAACCATTTTAAATTTCCAAAAGAAGGTCCAGTTTTAAAAGGAGAATTTAAAAAGGTAAAATTTTGAATAAATCATATTGAAAACAACAACTTAACCTTTCTCAAAAACTCGAAAAATGTTAAAAATTCAAAAAAAGTTAAAATTTTTTAAAATCTAATTTTGTAGAGACGCAATTTTCAAAAAAAAATCCAACTCTGAGAAAGAAAAATCGCAAGATTTAAAAACATTGTTCCCAAATTTAAAATTCAGTAAAGATGTTGGATTTACAACAAATCTTTTTCTTGAAATCCCCAAAAATATTTTTTGCAACAATAGAAAAGTGAACACTTTCAGAACCATAAAACCATCTGATCTAAAAGTCGTAGTTTATTGAAAAAGACAAATGTTCAAGAAATGACAAAATTTTGAAATAAATAAACCATTTTTGAAAATGTCCAAAAAGTAGGATTTTGAAAAGAAGGAAAATTCGAAATTGTGAAAATAAAGACGAATTTAACAAAGAAAAGAAAAAATTTATTGAAATATTAAATATCGGATATTGAGATAAAAATCAAGATTTCCTGAAAAAGGCAAATTTTAGGAAACCAGTCAGAATTTCTAAAAAAATCAGAATCTAAAAGATCAAAATTTTTAGTAATTGTTCAGAGAAAAAAAATTCGAGAAAACTTTGAAATGGACAAAAAATTGTCCAAAGAAAGTCAAATTAAAAATAAAGTCAAATAAAAAATAGTTAAAACCCCGAGAAAAAGACGATATTGTAAGAGAAATTTTACAAAAAAGATCTAAATTTTGAGAAAAAGCATTTAATCTTAGTGAAACTTCGAAATTCAGAAAAAGAGTAAATATTTATTTTCTCTGGACGAGTCAGAGGAAGGCAGGCTCTCTACCTTGCCTCAACAGGCGTCAGAAAATGTCAAATATTGTGATAACACATCGAAATTTTGACAAACAAGTTGAAACTACCAATAATTTGGATTAAAAAAGGGTTGAAATTCACAAAGATATTTTTGTCCTTTCACAAACATTTTAAATTTCTAAAAAATATATCTTCGAGCAGACTTCGAAAAAAAGGCAAATTTTAATAAACAGGGTAAAATTTTAAGAATCAAAAAAGGCGATATATTCAGGAAAAGTCGAATTTCGAGAAGTGACGAAATTTCAAAAAAACGAGGAGCTTTTAGATTCAAGATTTTGACAGTCATGTTTGATAAAAGAAGGCAAATTTCATAAATAAACGCAAAATTTAAAAAGAAAAATTCAAATTTTGTAAAAAAATATACAAAATTTTAGAGAAAGGTAGTGATTTCGAGAAAATGTTTCAAAGAAATGATGAATTCTGAAGAACTGGAAAGTCCTCCAATTGAATACATACAAATTTTCAGTTTGCTGCATGAATCAGGGGGTGCAAGCACCCCAGCTTTCATATTTTTCTCACATGCGGTCAGCGCAAAATTTTTAGCCTTGTAATTGGCCCGTTGTAAACAAAGGTTGCTCATCCCTGCTTTAGACCGTTTCCGAATCTTCTCCAGGATCTTGTTCATCTCTAAATGTCCACTAGAGGTCCCATTGTGCACCTCCTTCAAAACCTGTGGAATCTTCTCCTGAGGCACCACCAACTGCAAGTTGACGCGATTTCCGTACGCGCTTACCCATGCTCTCTTCAGCACCCCGTTCTCTACCTGGAGGGATTTCCGTTGGGCCCACAAATTCTTAAAAGCTGAACTTCTGTCGGAAACGTCTTTCCATTCAGGTATATCTCCAGCTTCTTTCCATTCTAATATGGGTCCGATATCAGCGTCGTTCTTCTGCAGCTCCCGAAGACCTTCAACAGTTAATCCATTTTCTGGCTGGACAGACGTGGCCCCTATATCTAGCATGTCCTCATGGTCCTTAACTCGTCCGCAGGGTTTGCAATCCCCACAAGATCTTCTGGACAAAGTGTCATCGTTGTTATGCTGTCGTCCCGGTCGATAATGCACCTTAAAGGTATAAGTACAACTCAACCTTGTTTAAGAAGGCGGTTCATCGCCATCTATCCTTGTTTCCGCATCCTACTCACAGTGCTTTGAAAGCGTAATGGGGTTAACCTTTGCGAGAGGATTAAACTTAAAAAAAAATACTGTTGGAGCCTTTCTAATCATCTAGCCATCTGCCCCTTTGCGTTCTTCATTTGGAGTAACCAAGAAAGCGCCGAATGATCTGTCCTGATGAGGAATTCTTGCCCATACAAATACTTGTGGAAATGTTCCACGGCCTTCACTATCGCAAAACGTTCCTTCCTGGGGTGCAATAGTTCCTCTCCGGCTTCGTCAGGATCTTGTTATAATATTCGATAACTCTTTCTTCACCTCCTTGAACTTGGGACGGCACAGCCCCAATGCCAACGTTACTGGCGAACGACGCGAATTTTTTTTTGGCTAAGCAACTAGCAGAAATATAGCAATGTTTAATAGAAGCTCTGTTATCGAATTCATATCTAAAACAAAACAAATCGATTTCTTAATTTAACAAAACCTTAAAATTTCAAAAAAAATAAAAAAAGAATAAACCTTAAAATTGCATAAACTGTTTGTAATTTTGGATAGTTGATTATACAGATTTTTTTGATAGTACTTTAGACCGTTTTGTTTTATTACCTTTGTGTATGCAATATTTAAGAAGGTATCTTAGCAAATTATTGATGAATCAATGCATAACCTAAATCTTTGGATATAGAAACGTAAGCTTGCATAGTAATGAATGCACAGGTACATGGGCACGCTCTAAGATGGAAAGTGTTTATTCTTAGAAAATCAAACCTTGAGGAAGTAAAATAGTAAACATAACATTTTCTAATTTCACGCGGACCAAGTCGCGGGTAACAGCTGGTTTATTATATAGACTATAAATTTTGTAAAACAAAAAAATGTCTACGAAAAAATTCAAACTTTGTAGAATATTGTTTTTTTGAGTTTTCACTTTTGTTGGTAATCCCCAATGAGTGTCTAAATTTTCTTATATACATTTTGACGTTTGTTTACAAAATTTTGCCACTTTTACACATTTTCTACAAATTATACAGGTTGAACCAAATTTGATTTCCACTACAGGGATCTCATAAACTGTTAAAGATACAAGAAAGTTTAAAAAAGCAAAGTAGTGCAGAATTTAATGCCTAATAATATTCTGTTGAGAAAATAATTGAATTCCAACACGTCTTGATTTAATTTAGAAAAAACTCAAAATCGCCATTTTCAACAATCAGCTGTAACTTGTTTATATAAAATCCGATTAAAAAAAATCAAAAACTGTTATTAGCTGTTTTTCAAGGTCTTTTCATTGATGTACGTTATTTTTCTCCTTAATTCATCTGTTTTCAAGAAAATCATATCAATTTGTTATTTCTTATGCACGCTATGTTGAATTTAATTATTTTTGAATTGAGCATATTTTTCTGATTAATTTGATATATGACATGCCATACTTCAAAAGCGACAAAGTAGATTAAATGAAATAATTTTTTATTTTTAAACAAAAAATTAGAGTAGGCTTTGCAAATGCCATAACTTTTAATAATAAAAATACAGTACCTAATTACGTAACAATAATTATTGAAAAACAAAAAATAATATAACAAACTGTGCAATATTGAAACAATTATTAGTATAATCATAACATGCATACACCCCTTTAAATGGCGTAATTCTATGAAAACGTGACGATGTTCTAAAAATGTTGTCGGCAATTTTTACAAACATTCATTTAACCTTGAATATGTACTCGTGTAACGTGAAATATCTAACAAACTAACATTAGGAAGTACTCTCATATTTATGCACATTATCCATCTTAGAATACTTAACTTCTAGAGAAGTCTAGAACGCACACTTGGGTATCAGTCATGGCAAAGGCTCTCCTAATAAAATTCTTAAAATGTTCTGAGAATTACGACATTTGAAGGGAATCATGCACATTAGGAGTATTAGTAAATATTTCAATATTATACAGTTTGTTATAATATTTTTGGTTTTTTAATAATAATTATTGCTTTTTTAGGGACTGTATTTTTTATTATTAAGAGCTATAGCGAGCGCATTACCTACTATGATTCATTTTTTTTAAATAATAAACTACCCTTTTTAATCCACGTTGCCACATTTGAAGTATGGCATGACATACATTTAATTAAACAAAAAATATGCTTAATTCAAAAACGGAAAAATTTAGGATGGCTTTCATAAGAAATAACAGAGTTTGTATAATTTTCTCAGAAACAGCTAAATTAGGCAAATATTAACGTACGCCAATGAAAAGGCCCTAAGAAACAACTAATTACAGTTTTTGATTTTTTTTGATCGGACTTCAAATAAACACGTTACGGCTGATTATTAAAAATGGTGATTTTCAGTTTTTTCTAAATAAAATCAAGATGAATTGGAATTCAATTGTTTTTTCAGCGGAATATTGTTGGTCATTAAATTCTGCACTACTTTGCCTATTTAAACTTCCTTGTATCTCTAATGGTTTCCCATTTCCCTGTAGTGGAAATGAAATTTGGTTCAATCTGTATATGTTTTTCTCTCGAAATTTCGACTTCGTTCTAAAAACTGAAATATTTTTGACAATTTTGAGTTTTTTTTTCATTCGACACGTAATTTTGGAATAAATTTTATTTTTCTCTATATTCCAAGTTCAAAAACTGAACGTTTTAGAATTACTTATAGAAAGAAAGCTATTATATATTGAGATGATTATAGGAAAAATTTACATCCTAAACAACAAAATATTTAAAAAATTTATACATTGAATGTAGTGAATAGTGCTTTGCTCCGCTTAACGTTTAGTACAAAAACTAATATTATTTGCAAGATGTAGCTGAGCAAAAACATGTCACATCTTTCTAAGGAAATAGTATATTTGTGTTCGGGATTACCCTTCGTTCGTGTTTGCCCCATTTATCCTGGTGATCAGCATATTAAGCGTGAGGACTTCATTTGTCTTATTTTCTTACAATAACTTATTCTTATTTGGAATATACATTCAAAGTGATTGGGATTTTCATCTAATGATGCCAAACTTCCAAAGCCCTTAAGTGACCTATATTTTACAGGACTTTCCACCTATACAAAAAATATACGGAGATAATGTCAGTTTTAGTAAATTCATTTTCAGCAAGGATTTTTGATAAAGAATTACTTTTTTTAATAAACCCACAAATAAAAAAAAACCTTCTCAGGTAATCTAACTTGGGGCCCACTGTATATATCGTTTTAATGACCAATCTTAACGTACATAGTAAATAATATATAATTAACAAACAACTGGCTTTTAATACCATCCTGAAAATTTGGTATTTTTCAAACGCCTTATTACATCGGAATATTCAGCAGAGCAAAATTACACGCTTTATTAGGCACCATCGGTTAAAAATACCAAGTCAAGCATAAACCATTAAAGGCACTTAGTGCATTATATACCATACAAAACAAACCCCGCCGCCATTGAAGATCTTATCGAAAGCACAACCAGACGCTAATAAAATCAAGGCGGCAGTCAATGAGGAGATTTCCTGCCCGCCAGCGAACAATTTCCGTCTGAGATACATCCGCGATAAGCGAGAGCAAAAAAAAAAGGAAACGGAAAACTGCCAAATTAATTAACGAAATTGGCTCGAACGAGTGCACAATGGGCACAATAAGCGACTCGACGATATTACGAGATGTACGTAGGCTGGCGAAAACAAAGCGAGCAGAGTAAACAAAAACACCCCGTTTCGGGGTGTGGGATGGCGGTCGGTTAGGGGGCTTCCCCGCATGCCATGTTATCGCTGGATAATGAAAAGTTTGATTAGCGCTACCGTTTTCTCCCTTGGGCCGCTAGATGAGATGAGGATTAGCACCCTCATGGTTGAAAGTGAAATCTCGTGTTCGTTTGAGGGAATCCTTAGTCACTACGGCCGTGCAGAGGTGTATTTGGGCTTGATTACATGACAGTAGTATTCACTTACTAATCGTATACCGAATAAGTTTTCTAATCGATAAACGGCCACAACTCTGAAATTGTCCGACTTATCCCAAACCACGTTTTTGTCTTCAAACATGACGTTCTTACAAACTTTTGTCCCTCATGTTACCCCTTAAGCTCTTCTGCATTACATAAAAATTTTGGAAAGAAAATGTCAAACAATTTGGCGAAAAAAACTTATCATTTGAAAGAAACATATCTTGTCGAAAAACACGAAACATTTTCCATGCTTGAGAAAAGAAACTCCTTCAGGGAGAAGTAAATATGACCAGAAAATTCAAAACTTAATAAACCAATTTAAATCAAGATTTAAAATATTTCGATCCGAAGAAATTGCTCGTAGTTTCCGTATTTTTTCTTTGTCATTTAATATAGGACACAGAAGCATTTCCAAATGAGCACAAATGGAATTAATAGATTTACAAAATAACAATTTGAGGATCAAATTTCACAAAAAGGACATTCAAAATTTCTAGTAAAATAACCTACGTGATTAGTCAGATATGTAATGCAAATCATGTAACATTTTGAACATAAGCGTAGGCAGGATTTTCTTCAAGGGAGGGGCAACAATCATTCTGAAAAATCATAGACAAGAAAACCTTGTGGCTAAGTAATGTGTATTTTCATTAACTGAGGAGATCGCATTTTCAGATTAAAGTCGAAATTTCAAAAAAAGCCCAATCTTAAGAAAAAATTTTTTGAAAAACTTTAAGAAATGTCGAAATTTCGAAGAAGTGGAAATGCAAAAAAGGCAAAATTTCCAAAAGTCAATTTTTGTTAAAAAGGTGGTAATTTCTTGAACGAGTCGAATTCCGGTAAAAAAAATTTCAACTTTAAAAAATTTTATTTCAATTTTCCCATATTCTTGAAAGTTTTCAAAAAATCTTTTTTTTTATTTTCCTGCCTAAAATCCTGCCTACGCTCATGTCCAAAACATGAACGTAGGCGGAATTTTCTTCAAGGAAGGGGCAACAATCATTCTGAAAAATTCATAGACAAAAAGGAAAACCTTGTGGCTAGGTAATGTGTATTTTCACTAGCTGGGAAGATCGCATTTTTAGATTAAAGTTGAAATTTCAATAAAAAGCCCAATCTTAAGAAAAAACTTTTCGAAGAACTTTAAGAAACGTCGAAATTTCGAAGCAGTGGAAATGCAAAAAAGACGAAATTTCCAAAAGCCATTTTTTGTTAAAAAGGTGGTAATTTCCTGAACGAGTCGAATTCCGGTAAGAAAAATTGCAACTTTTAAAAATTTTTTATTTTATTTCAATTTTGCCATTCTCTTAAAAGTTTTCAAGAATTTTTTTTTTAATTTCCTGTCTAAAATCCTGCCTACGCTCATGTCCAAAACATGAACGTAGGCGGAATTTTCTTCAAGGACGGGGCAACAATCATTCTGAAAAATCCATAGACAAAAAAGAAAACCTTGTGGCTAAGTAATGTGTATTTTCACTAACTGGGGAGATCGCATTTTTAGATTAAAGTCGAAATTTCAAAAAAAGTCCAATCTTGAGAAGAAACTTTTCGAATAACTTTAAAAAATGTCGACATTTCGAAGAAGTGGAAGTGCAAAAAAGACGAAATTTCCAAAAGTTAATTTTTGTAAAAAAGTTGGTAATTTCCTGAACGGGTCGAATTCCGGTAAAAAAAATTGCAACTTTTAAAAATTTTTTATTTTATATCAATTTTGCCGTATTTTTGAAAGTTTTTAAAAAATCTTTTTTTTTTTAATTTCTTACCTAAAATCCTGCCTACGCTCATGTCCAAAACATGAGCGGAGGCAGGATTTTCTTCAAGGGAGGGGATTCAATCATTCTGAAAAATTCATAGACAAAAAAGAAAACCTTGTGGCTAAGTAATGTGTATTTTCACTAACTGGGGAGATCGCATTTTTAGATTAAAGTCGAAATTTTAAAAAAAGTCCAATCTTGAGAAGAAACTTTTCGAAGAACTTTAAAAAATGTCGACATTTCGAAGAAGTGGAAGTGCAAAAAAGACGAAATTTCCAAAAGTTAATTTTTGTTAAAAAGTTGGTAATTTCCTGAACCAGTCGAATTCCGGTAAAAAAAATTGCAACTTTTAAAAAATTTTTATTTTATTTCAATTTTGCCGTATTTTTGAATATTTTCAAAAAATCTTTTTTTTTAAATTTGTTACCTAAAATCCTGCCTACCCTCATGTCCAAAACATGAGCGTAGGCAGGATTTTCTTCAAAAGAGGGGCAACAATCATTCTAAAAAATTCATAGACAAAACAGAAAACCTTGTGGCTAAGTAATGTGCATTTTGAGTAACTGGGGAGATCGCATTTTTAGATTAAAGTCGAAATTTCAAAAAAAGCCCAATCTTGAGAAAAAACTTTTCGAAGAACTTTAAAAAATGTCGAAATTTCGAAGAAGTGAAAATGCAAAATAGACAAAATTTTTGTTAAAAAGTTGGTAATTTCCTAAACGAGTGGAATTCAGGTAAAAAAAAAATTGCAACTTTTAAAAAATTTTTACTTTATTACAATTTTGCAATATTCTTAAAAGTTTTCAAGAAATCTTTTTCTCAAAATTTCCTAAAAACATTGCTCTCAAATTTTTAGATTTCTATTAAAATTTCGATCCAATATTAAAAAAATAAACGAATATCCGAAAACAGCCCAATCTTTTCAAGGAACTTTAAGAAATGTCGAAATTTCAAGGAAATGGAAGTGCAAAACAGACGTAATTTCCTGAAACAATCGAATTCAGATAAGGAAAATTGCAACTTTTAAAAATATTCTTTCAGAATTTTTATTTTATTTCAATTTTGCCATTATCTTGACAGTTTTCAAGACATCTTTTTCTCAAAATTTCCTAAAAATATTGTTCTCAGATCTTCAGATTTCTATTAAAATTTCGATCCAATTTTAAAAACAATAAACGAATTTTGTGAAAAAGTCTAAATCTCCAGAAAAAATTCAATTTCTAATGGAAATATCCGGAAGCAGATAATATCGAATTTTGAAATAAAAGTCAAAATTTGGAACACAAAATCAATTTCGGACAAATTGAAATTACCGGGAACCAAATCTTAAAAAATTCAGAAAAAAAAAGACTTCGAAAGAAGTCATGGTATTTGAAAATTACATTGCAATTTCCAGAAAAATTTCGAACTTTCTAGAAAATATTTCAAATTCCCAAAACAATTTTAAGAGGGATATTAGAAAAGTTGAGATTTTCAATAAATCAAATGAAAAGTAAAAACCTAACCTTTCTCAAAAACTCGAAAAATGTTTATAATTCAGAAAAGTCAAAATTTTTAAAGGTCTATTTTTGTGAAGTGACGAAATTATCAGAAAAAGTAGAATTTTAAGAAAGAAAATCGCAATTTTTAAAAACATTTTTCTCAAAATTTATAATTCAGTAAATATGTGGCAATTACAAGAAATCCTTTTCTCGAAATCCCCAAAAATATTTTTCGCAACATTTTTATCAACATTTCGATCTAATTTAGATGAAAAAGTGAATATTTCCAGTGCCATAAAACCATTTAAGCTAAAAGTGGTAATTTTTTGAAAAAGAGAAATATTAGGAAAAATCAAAAAATTTGGAAATAAATAAACCATTTTTGGAAAAGTCCAAAAAGTAAGATTGTGAAAATAAAATCGGAATTTTAAAAAAAGACAAATTTTGAGGTACACATGAAATTTAGGTAAAGACTATCTTAGAAAAATTCAAAATTTTGTAAAAAAGACGAATTGACTAGGAAAATGAAAAACTTATAAAAATATTAAATATCGGATATTGCGATAAAAATCAGGATTTCCTGAAAAAAGCAAACTAGGAAACCAGTCAAAATTTCTAGAAAAATCAAAATCTAAAAGATCGACATTTTCAGCTAAATGTTCAGAAAAATATTGGATTTTGGAAAAAAGCAAAATTTTGAGAAAACTTTGAAATGGGCCAAAAATTTTGCAAAGAAAGTTCATTTTGGTGGAACGGACTGTTCCTTGGTTATCTTTCAAAATTGAAATACAGATCTTGTCACCTGAAACCAAGAAAGATTAATGTTTTTTAAACTTTTTTTTTAATCTTTCTTGGTTTCAAGGGACAAGATTTGTATTTCAATTTTTAAAGAAAGTGAAAAAAAAGTCGAAATTTAAGAAAAATAGTTAAAACTCCCAGAAAAAGACGAGAGAACTAACTAAGATCTAAATTTTGAGAAAAAATGTTTAATCTTAGTGAAATTTCGAAATTTCCCAAAACGAATCCGATTTTATCGAAATTTAGGAAAAGCAAATTTTAAGAAAAGAATCAAATATTTATTTTCTCTTGACTCCTCAACTCAGAAGAAGACAGGGCGTCAGAATGTGTCAAGTATTGTGATATACATCGAAATTTTGACAAACAAGTAGAAACTTCCAGAAATTTTGATTAAAAAAGAGTTGAAATTTACAAAGAAATTTTCTTCGTAATTTTTGGCCTTTCACAAAAATTCCAAAAATATACTTTTTCATCAGAAGATTGACCAGATTTTGAGAAAAAGGCAAATTTTCATAAACAAGCTGAAATGTTCAGAATTGAAAAAAGTCGAAATTTTCAGAAAATTCCAATTTCGAGAAATGGCGAAATTTCAGAAAAAAAAACAACGAACTTTTAAATTCGAAATTTTGACAGTCGTGTTTGATAAAAGAAGTCAAATTTTATGAATAAAAGCAAAATTTCAAAAGAAGACAAATTTTGTAAAAAAATTTGAGAAAAAGATAGAAATTTCGAAAAAATGTTTGTAATGTAATATCAAAGAAAGGATAATTTCTGAGGAATTGGAAAGGATCCCAATTGAATACATATGAACTTTCAGTTTGCTGCATGAACCAGAATAGAGCAAGGTGGGGCGCTTGCCCCCACCCTGCCCTATTCTAGTTACGACTATGATTTTGGAAGAACTTATGTTTGCGTAATGGAAATAGTTAAAAGGGACCACAGGTACGACTGAAAAGTTCTATGCAAGTTGCTGTGGCTAATTCGGCAAAGAAGCAACTTCAAAATTCTCATTAGAGTTTATTTAAGATTTTTTTCCCACAATAATTTCCCTTTTTTTATTTCTATTATTTATTTTACTTAGATAATTTTGTATGGATACTTTTGTTATTTTTGTTTTGTTCAAAGAAACTTAATAATTAGTGTTAATCATTTAATCTAGCGTTCATATTTTTCTCACATGTGGCCCACACAAAATTTTTAACCTTGTAATTGGCCCGCTATAAAAAAAGATTGCTCATCCCTGCCCTAAAGGAATTAATTTCCAAAACCGCTGAAACAACTGACTTTTATTTATAAACAGAAAACTAAATGCCAATTTCTACAATTCTAATTTCGAAAATGAAGAACGTTTATGCAAACTTTCATCCCATATTTAACATCCTTAGGGAATAAATTTTGAAAAGTTTTTTCTCCTTGCTTACCCACGTGTTATAAGTTTTTAATGAAAATGTTGTTTTTTTTTGCATTTTAGAGGTTGCTTTACCAAATTCTCATTTCCATTCCCAAAATTTTGAGTTTTAAATTTCATTTCTTAAACTCATAAGTTTGTCATTTTTCGAAAATTTTGATTATTTTCTTTTATTTATGTTTCGATTTTTGTCTTGCATTGTCGATCTTCTTTCTTTTTATTCTTCTTCTTTTTCTTTTTCTTCGCCCTCTTCTTCTTCTTATTCTGCTTCTTCTTCTACTCCTTCTTTTTCTTCTTCTTCTTCTTTTCCTGTTTCTTCTTCTTCTACTTCTTCTCCTTCTTCTTCTTCTTTTTCTGCTTCTTCTGCTTTTTCTGCTTCTTCTGCTCCTTCTGCTTCTTCTTTTTATTCTTCTCCTCCTTTTTCCTCTTCTTCTTCTTCTTTTTCTTATTTTTCTGCTTCTTCTGCTTCTCCTTCTTTTGCTTCTTCTGCTTCTTCTTCTTCTTTTTTCTTTCTTTTTCTTCTTATTCTTCCCCTTTTTATTTTTCTCCTTCTTCTTCTTCTGCTTCTTCTTCCGCTTCTTCTTCTTCTTTTCTTCTTCTTCTTTTTAAAGTGCCTATCCTCTGTGGATGTTGGCTATTACATTGCTCCAAGTTATTCTGTTCACTGCCGCTCTGAATAGAGTTGTTGATGTCATTCCTGTCCATGTTCGTAAATTTCGCAGCCACGCTATTCTAATTTCCTGTGTTTAACATTTGGTAGGTATTCTAGTTGTCCACCGGTGCGTTGTAATTCCGTATCGTTTTTTTTTCTTAGTGGGACGACTGGTCCTTAGTTATCTCCAAAAATTGAAATAGAAATCTTGTCCCTTGAAACCAAGAAAGATTAAAACACAGAGCAAACTGTGTTGTGTTTTTAATAATTCTTGGTTTCAGGGGACAAAATCTGTATTTCAATTTTTCAATAATTTGAGAAAAAGGTGAATTTTGAAGAAGACATTGATATTTGAATGAATTTTGAAATAAGTCTACATTTTCAAAAAAGGCCAAACATAACTACGCCTACGGAACGAAGGGTAAATACGAACGTTAGATAATCACGAACATAACGATTGTCATAGGCGTAGCTAGAATAGGGAAGAATAGGGCGGTTGCCCCCTTCTGGCTCATGCAGCCTAACGAAAATTTATATTCAACTATTTTCTCGAAATTTCAACCTATTTCTGAAAATACAGTTTTTATCCACCAATTTCTTTTGAAACTTCTGTATTCCTAAATTTCGACATTTTTTTTTCTCGAAATTTTGAATTTTTATCTCAGAATTCATCGTTTTATTTTCCGAAAACTTCAATTTTTATTTCAAAATGGGATGCTTTAGTTTCTGGAACCGTAGACTTTTTTTATCGAAATTGGCATTTCCTTGAAATTTCGGTTTTCTGAAATTCGTCTGTTTTCTCTCAAAATTAGCTCGGCATGTTATCGAAAGTTATTAACGTTAAGAAAAATATTTTTGGATAATTTTGATAAACGGATTTCTTGTAAATTCAATTTGTTTGTTGAAATTTAAATATTATGTTAAAATAAAAATAAAAAAGTAAAAATTTTTAAAAAAATGTTTTTGGAAGTTCTGATTTTTTTTACAATATTCGACTTTTGGAAATAATTTGGTATTTTTAGAATTTTTAACACTTTTCGAGTTTTTTTGAAAATTAGAGTTTTTATTCCAAATTTGGTTTCTAAACACGATCCGAGTTTCCCACAATTGGTCTTTTTTTTTCGAAATTAGTTGCTTCCGAAATTACAACTTCATTCTTAAAAATTCTACTTTTTTCTCTCAAAACTTAACTTTTTTAGAAATTTTTCTAGAAACTTGGAGCTTTTTTTAACATTTCGAACTGTTTTTGACATTTTGACAGTATTTTTCAAAACTCATTATTTTTTTCGAAATTCAATTTGTTTTAATATTCAGATTATTCTAAAAAGTTTTTTTTTGCTTTGACTTTCCGAAACTATAGTGTTCCAAAATTTGTCTTAATCTCGACATTTTGACAAAAAGGATGTTTCTGAAAATGTCTACTTACAATGGGACATTTTCTCAAAACATCGATTTTTTTTTTCAAAATTCTTCATTTTTCCAAAACTGGATTGACATTTTAATAAAGTTTGGGTGATATTAAGGGAATGGTATGACTCATCATGAGCTGATTATTCTGTGGTCGAAGCATTGTTGCATTCGCCTTTTTAGGAAGCGGGATAACAGTCATTTGGCATTTGACCGCCTGTTTAAATTTTGTTGAATTGCAATTTTATCTGTTCTGGGTCCAGTAGTTTGAGGACTTCTCCATGAATCTAATCTGGCCCAAGAGCTTTGTTGTCTTTTAGTCGTTTAATAGCTGATTCCACTTCCTCCTGTATGATGATAGGCCCTACCTCGCCGACCACTGCTGGTGCATTATCGAGGTTTTCGTCTCAGAAAAGTTCTTCCATGTATTGCTTCCATCTTGTGAGTTTTTTGTCAGTCTCGGTAATGATATTGTCATTTGAGTCCAAGATTATTTCTGGACCCCGTCTTTGGTATCTTCCTGTTGCTTTCTTTATTTTCTTGTAAAGGTTAAAGCTGTCGTGTTTTTCTTGCAACATCTCGATTTGAACACATTTTTCCTGTAGCCATCATTCTTTAGCCTCTTTGATAGCTCTTAGAATTCTTCTGCGTAGTTCCTTGTATTTTACATTATCCCTGTTTCTGTGTTGTCTTCTTTCTTCCATAAGTGCCAAGAGATTTGTCATCTATTGTTATCTTTTTACTATCCTATCCGATATTAGTTCTTCTTCTGTGACGGACGTTATAGATATTTTTATTTTATTTCATAGGTCTTCTATTTCTGTTTCGTGTCGCTGTTTTCAGATATAGTTTTGAAATCATTGTTACCCTTTCTTTTGGTTTTTTTACATACGTTGTCTTTTTGACTATTTGATGACGAGAGTTTGACCGATTCTCTCGAAACACTAGAGCACAGGCGGATGGTTGGTAACTTGTCTCTTTTCTACAAGTATTATCATGGAAGATGCTCTTAGGAACTAATAGGATTTATTCCCCCAAGGACAAGATTTTTGAGGCTTGTAAGATAGTCGGAGACAGCAAATTCCTGTGCGGTCCAGCTTGACACAGTGAGGACTTCTGTTACGGAGATTTTTTTTCTATAGAACTTCTAAGCTATGGAACTCGTTACCGAAATGTATTTTCCCCAAAAATTACAACCTAACCTTGTTTAAGAAGGCGCTTCATCGCCATCTATCCTTGTTTCCGCATCCTACTCACAGTGCCTTGAAGGCATAATGAGGTTACCTTTTGACAGTAGCTTAAATTTAAAAAAAAAATTAAGAATTTAGATCATTAGATCATTCGATCATTTTGAGATAAATTTCCTGAATCTCGACTTGTAACTCAAGAAATTTAAAGTTTAAAGGGTAAACTTCAAAATTATGAAGTCGACATTTTAGAAAATAATCGAAACCTCAAAACAATTTCCTAAAATTTCGATGCTTTAAAAAAAACAAGGCAAAATACTAAATTTTAGTAAAAAAAATTTACAAGGTTTGAAAAAAACTGGAAATAAGTCTTCTCTTTCCTCCTTTTGTGTTTTCTTCCTTCTTTTCTGTTCCCTTCTTTTTTCTTCCGTTGTCTTCCCTCCTCTTCCCTTCTCTTCCTTTTTTCCTTCTTTTTCCTTCTCTTCCCTTCTCTTCTCTTCTCTTCTCTTCTCTTCTCTTCTCTTCTCTTCTCTTCTCTTCTCTTCTCTTCTCTTCTCTTCTCTTCTCTTCTCTTCTCTTCTCTTCTCTTCTCTTCTCTTCTCTTCTCTTCTCTTCTCTTCTCTTCTCTTCTCTTCTCTTCTCTTCTCTTCTCTTCTCTTCTCTTCTCTTCTCTTCTCTTCTCTTCTCTTCTCTTCTCTTCTCTTCTCTTCTCTTCTCTTCTCTTCTCTTCTCTTCTCTTCTCTTCTCTTCTCTTCTCTTCTCTTCTCTTCTCTTCTCTTCTCTTCTCTTCTCTTCTCTTCTCTTCTCTTCTCTTTTCTTTTCTTTTCTTTTCTTCTCTTCTCTTCTCTTCTCTTCTCTTCTCCTTTCTTCTCCTTTCTTCTCTTCTCTTCTCTTCTCTTCTCTTCTCTTCTCCTCTCCTCTTCTCTCCTCCTCTCTTCTCTTCTCTCCTCTTCTCTCCTCTTCTCTCCTCTTCTCCCCTCTCCACTCCTCTCTACTCCACTCCTCTCCTCTCCATTCCTCTCCTCCCCTCTCCTCTCCTCTCCTCTCCTCTCCTCCCATCTCCTCTCCTCTCCTCTCCTCTCCTCTCCTCTCCTCTCCTCTCCTCTCCTCTCCTCTCCTCTCCTCTCCTCTCCTCTCCTCTCCTCTCCTCTCCTCTCCTCTCCTCTCCTCTCCTCTCCTCTCCTCTCCTCTCCTCTCCTCTCCTCTCCTCTCCTCTTCTCTCCTCTCCTCTCCTCTCCTTTCCTCCCCTCTCCTCTCCATTCTTCTCCTCTGCTCTCCTCTTCACTCCACTCCTCTCCTCTCCTTTCCATTTCTCTCCTCATCTCTCCTCTCCTCTTCTCTCCACTTTTCTTCTCTCCTCTCCTCTCCTCTCCTCTTTGGTTCATCGCCATCTATCCTTGTTTCCGCATCCTACTAGCAATGCTTTGAAGGCATAATGAGGTTACCCTTTGTGGAGTGTATTAAACTTTAAACAAATTCTTTAGTCGAGCTAGTAACAGGTTGTGATCTGATGGTATGTCTGCGTCTGAGTACGTCTTACAAGAGACAACCGCATTGCGATACATTTTGTTTATCATCACAAAGTCGATTTGATTCCTCACGATTCTATGATTGTTATTAGCAGGGGATCTCCAAGTGTACAGTCTTCTGGGAGGTAGTTTGAAAAAGGTGTTGATGGTTGTGATGTACATTTCTTGGTAGAATTCTATTAATCGTTCTCCTCTCTCATTTCTCACTCTTAGTCCAAAACTACCAACCACATCCTCAACCTTTCCCTGTCCAATCTTAGCGCCTCGTAATACTATGTTAACCTCATTCTTCTTTGTGTGTTTAAGAGCAGTTCTAAGCTGTTCATATAACTCCTCTGTTTCTTGTTCATTGCTTTCGAATGTCGTTGCATATGACTGTATCATGTTAAGGTCAAATGGTTTAGCCTTGATCTTGACTAACGCGACTCCAAAAGTAAAATACAAATCTTGTCCCCTGAAACCAAGAATGATTAAAAAACACAAGAGTTGCTCTAATGCGTTTCGAGAGCCAAGCTATCATCTTCAGAAAAATACTGTATCTCTCTGAAGATGTATCTTGGCTACTGAAACGTGTTAGAGCAACTTTTGTTGTGTTTTTTAATCTTTATTGGTTTCAGGGGACCAGGTTTGTATTTCAATTTTTGAAGATAACCAAGGACCAGTCCGTTCACCAAAAAAAAATAACGCAACTCTACTCGAAATAGGGATAGAACTTTTACGGTCATGTGGGTTTGATTATTAAAAATTATTGCTACTCCGTTTTTGTTTTTAATGGTATCGTCTCCAGAGAAGAACATGTGGTGTTCGTTTATGATGCAGTGGCCAGAGTTTGGCCATCTGGTTTCGCTACATTCTAGTATGTCGATCTGGAGTCGCTTCATCTCTTTCACTAGGTTTTCCAGCTTGGTATATACTTTGTACATTCCACGTGCCAATTCTCCCTTTTTGGTTCAATTTGAAGACATCATTGGATCTTCTTTATCCAGTTTTATATTTGTTCAAATATAATTCCATTTGCTTTTAGATATTTTGTTGTAGATAGAGACCTATTAATAGATAAATACGTATATAATGAATAAAAATGCTTGATGATAAAGAGAACAAAGTATTTTGCAAGATCTAACATTTATTGCATAGCCACCTGCAAAATTTCGACTTTTATTTGAAAAATCTTTTCGAAATTCCGTTATATTTCTTAACATTTTTGAAGTTAGCCAACTTTAAATAAGATCATTTGTTTTATTTGTTGAGAATAAAATCCTGTGAATTAGTCATTACGTGTTAAATTTGATATTCCATTTTCACTCTTTTAGGCGCTGAATTTCGAAATATTTTGTCTTGGTGCTCACCTAAGTTAAATGGAGAACTCGTGTGCAAAATGCCATGCTTCGAGGCCCTCCGGTTTAGGCTGTGTATTGCCCATCAGTCAGAGTTTTATTAAGTAGATAACAAACTCTGCCCCAATTATGGAAGAGGCACTTCCGACATCCTGAAATGTTCCCTAAAATTGCCCAAGGCCTTTGATAAATTGATAAACATCTTTTTTAACAAAACTTTTTTAACTTAAACAAAAAAATCTGAGGATTACAGTTTGTTGATTTTCGTAACAATTTTATTAAATCTTAAATTTATATAAACCCCTATTAATTCTGCATTACAGTGGCTCCAAAACTCTGCGCCAATCTACAATATAAATATTTTTCCTTGTGCAAAAGAAACTACAGAGGATGAATTTCAAACAGTTGATATATTTGCAATTCGTTGTGACACATCATATTAGTGGTGCCTTTTATACGAGGGTAAATCAAATATGGAGCGAAATTTGTTTTTAAAAGTTTATTAATACAAGATACATATATGAAAGTGTGAGCGCGTAAAATGGAAGTCTAAACATAAAATAAGAATAACTTGTCCTCACAAAATAATTTTGATGGAACGGACTGGTCCTTGGTTATCGTCAAAAATTGAAATACAAAATTTGTCCCCTGAAACCACGAAAGATTAAAAAACACAACAAAGGTTACTCTAACGCGTTTCGACCAACATATCATCTTCAGAGAGACGATGATAGCTTGGCTGTCGAAACGCGTTGCACCAACCTTTGTTGTGTTTTTTAATCTTTCTTGGTTTCAGGGGACAAGTTTTGTGCTTCAACTATTTTTCTACATAATCTTCTCATTTTGTTATGTATTTTTCCCAACGGATTAGGAGCTTATTAATGTCATTATTATAAAAACAGCGAGACGTGTTTGCAGTTAATTGACAGCAAGTGTCTCAACAGCAGCATCATCATGGAATCTCTTACTTGCTACAGCTTCTTTCAATGGCTCAAACATATGATAATATAAGTCGGGACTATAAGGAGGATGTTTTAATGTTGCCCCATGCATTTTCTCTAATTTCTGATGTGTCATATTTTCTAAGTGGGGCAGGCATTGTTGTAAATTTCTGACCAAAAATTCGGGCCTCTTCCGCCGATATGCACCTTTTGCTTGCTTCATTTAATCTGAGCTGCAATCACCAACAGTTCAACGGCGATCACCTTCCGAATGGTGTTGAACAGCGTTAATCTTGTCCACAGTCGCACTGATCTGGGGATGACGGATAGGTTTTATTTTCAACTTGGGGTCGTCCTTCCAAAAATTTTTTATGCTTGAGTTCTCTTCAAACAAGTATCCCCAAACTGTGCTTCTAGTCTACGAAGAATTTCAGCAAGTTTTACACCTTCAACGGCAAGAAATTTAACAATAATACGCTGCGCAACGTGCGGATGAATCTCTTGCCGACTCAACTGACGAACGGCGAGAACGGAGTTTGCTTGAGCGCGTGTTATCCCCACCTAACACGTCTAGGAGTATGCGCACACTCCCGCCCTCATGGTGGCATGATAGAAATTCCGGTTCGTATTTGATTTACCCTCGTATTAACGATCCTGACTTGTAAGGTACACCTGCACCAATTTTAGTTAAAATCGCTTCAGTAATTGAGCCGTGAAAAGCGGACAACCAAACAAACACACTTTCACATTTATTTATTATTAAGGATTATTTGGTGCCTTCAAGTTTCAGAAATACGTTTTATTGTTGCCTACTTAACTTTTTAATGATTGTTCATTATGATCCAGTTGAATATTTCAATTGTTGACCTTTGACATTGTTGGTCATGTTGTTACAAACGCATATTTAATTTGATGGAAGTTAAAAGCGGTGCCCATAGGATTTATACATAGGACGAGCCGGCGGGTGTTTTGTTATTTAACGGAAATCAGACAAAGATGGCGGTAGTGCAGAGCAGCCATTTGCAAGTTTAACATCGGCAATCCACAAAGAGCGGCCCCGCTGTGTGATAATCATACCCATGCACGGCATTGTGTGGGCCGCGAATAATAGCTAATTCATCAGTTTCCTTTAATTAACGTTTACCCATTGATCCTGGCATTGTGTGGTCTCCATGTGAAGCAATGCACGATGGGAGTCTTCCGAATTACACCAACCGGTCGGTTACTGTTATGTCCTTCCCAAAAAAACATCTTTTCTTCCATTGAAAGTGTAGCGAAAGTATAGAACTCGGCCTAATTGAAATAATGTTGTGTGTCACTGGTTCGATAATAAAACATTGTGAAACTCGTGCAGATTACAAAATGATATTTTGTTTTAATTCCTTAATACGAGCATATATAAATTTAACTGCCTAGCGAGTCTCCAACCATTATATTGGGCAACAAAGTTGATCGCGTTAGATGACGCTGTTTAGCGTTGGGTAAATCTGATGACGCTATTATAGCGTTATATTAAGAAATGGACTTTTTTAAATTTCAAGTTGACACTCTATCTTTTTTCTAAATTTCGGATTAATTCAGACATTTTTTGCATATTTTTTTGAAAACTACCACGTAAATATGATAAAGAAGGCTTCCACGGCCAGAGTCAGTATAGGATATACTTCTTCCAGGATTGGACCGTGTCAAAGAACTACTAAAAGTTTTCGACGTTTCGCCCATCATCGTAGGGGGCTTCTTCAGGAACAAAGAAGCATTAAATCAATAAATACAAGGAAATATAGAAAAATGAAAAATGAAAAAGGCAATTTCAAATCATCAGATCAAGGTACCTCAGTATGTCCACCATACCAGAGGCGAAACTCTTCTAAATTGAAAATTTGATACAAAAAAATAAGAAAGTTTAGACAGAAGAGCACAGTAACTCAGTATGTCCACCATACCAGAGGCGAAACTTTTCTGAGCAGCCCTATTCTAGCTACGCCTATGCATACAAGCATCCTCAGGGTGACTTACTTCTTAATTAAAACCAAAAACAAATTGATCCCTCAAATTAACAAATTTAAAAAGTTTCTTTAAATTTGGATAGTTTTTCCGTTAAATTATTACGCAGACGAAGTCGCCGGTACTAGCTTATTGTAAGTAATCTGTAAAATGAAATCCAGAATGGAGACAAAATGGTCTTTTTGTAAAAATACTGACTGCGTCACGGCTGAATTCAAATTGCAAAAAAGGTCCTAATTCAATGCAAACATCAAACTCAATTACAGGCGAAGCGCTTCATTATAGAGTACATTTTCATAATAATATGTCGCCCGTTCCTCCTCTATCTAATTTGTTCGTTTCCCTTTGCCGAATAGGCCGACGGTGACATTTTTTTAATCCGGAGCATTCAAAGGCCTTTTGCTCTTTCAATTAACGGAAAGAGTTTGAAATTGCCGACAGTAAAGCATCAACATCCCCGATGGGCGTCTGGATGAAAGGGGCGACGGTTTATTACGCCGAATGTACATAATGGAGATCGTTGAGTGTACAAGCCGGCGTATGTACACTGCTGGGTGGTAACTCTGACACGGCTGGCTTCGATCCTTGCCGTGGGTGCCGAGCGTCGCCATGACGACGGCCCGGAGTATTCTCACCCGCAGTTGAGTCCCCCGGATTTGCCCACGAGAGACAATTTGACTAATATATATATTGTAATCCAGCCCAATTAGCGTGATCGGGGATAAGGGTGGAAATTAAAACGTCTGTCTGAGCTGATATCTAATTTGCCCCAATTATCTTATGTCAATAAATTTATAATTTCAAAATAACTGTCTTTTCATAAACTTGTTTCATTGTTTACATATTATAAGTAACCATACCATTTTTAGAATTTTGGTCTGTTTGTCTGAGGTAACTTCGAAAATGGTTAAACCAATTTAATGTTAGAAGTTAAATATCATTGACTATTTAACTTTTCGACTTTGTTTTTCGAAATGTGCCTTACGTTTTGTTTTTACAATTCTTCCTCAAATTAGCCTAATTCTAAAACTTTGAATTTTTCAAAATACTCCACATTCTGGAAGTTTCAATTCGTTTCTAAAATTTCGCCCTTTTTTTCGAATTTTGGATTTCTTAGTAAAAAAAAGTTTGTCTATTTTACCCAAAGTTTGACTTTTTTCAATTTCCCTTAAATCGGCTATTTTTTTTCATGGTATTCGAAGATTTTTCCCTAAATTTGGATCTTTTCTTTTTTGAAATTTCAATTTTCTTCTTACTTCCTAGATATTGGATTTCTCTGAGAAATTTAGATTTTTATCTCAAAATCACCTTTTATATTTCCGCACATTACAATTTTTTTTCGGAATTTTGACCTTTTCGAAATGTCGCCTTATTCTAATTTGATTTATTCCTAACCTCTCCTGTGGATCAGGGGTAGTCAAGCTCAAAAGATCAAAAGTTTAAAAGTTCAAAAGTTCACAAGTTCAAAAGTTCAAAAGTTCAAAAGTTCATAATTTCAAAAGTTCAACATTTCAAAAGTTCCGAAGTTCCGAAGTTCCGAGTTCTAAATTTTAAATTCTAAATTCTAAATTCTAAATTCCAAATTCCAAATTCCACATTCCACATTCCACATTCCACATTCCAAATTCAAAAGTCCAAATTCCAAATTCCAAATTCCAAATTCCAAACTCCAAACTCCAAACTCCAAACTTCAAATTCCAAATTCCAAATTCCAAATTCCAAATTCCAAATTCCAAATTCCAAATTCCCAATTCCCAATTCCCAATTCCAAATTCCAAATTCCAAATTCCAAATTCCAAATTCCAAATTCCAAACTCCAAACTCCAAACTCCAAACTCCAAACTCCAAATTCCAAACTCCAAATTCCAAAGTCCAAAGTCCAAAGTCCAAATTCCAAATTCCAAATTCCAAATTCCAAATTCCAAATTCCAAATTCCAAATTTCAAATTTCAAATTCCAAATTCCAAATTCCAAATTCCAAATTCCAAATTCCAAATTCCAAATTCCAAAGTTCAAAAGTTCAAAAGTTCATAATTTCAAAAGTTCAACATTTCAAAAGTTCCGAAGTTCCGAAGTTCCGAATTCTAAATTTTAAATTCTAAATTCTAAATTCTAAATTCCAAATTCCAAATTCCAAATTCCAAATTCCAAATTCCAAATTCCAAATTCCAAATTTCAAATTCCAAATTCCAAATTCCAATTCCACATTCCACATTCCACACAAATTCCACAAATTCCAAATTCAAAATTCCAAATTCCAAATTCCAATCAATTCCACATTCCACATTCCACATTCCTACAATTCCAACTCCAAATTCCAAATTCCAAATTCCAAATTCCAAATTCCAAACTCCAAACTCCAAATTCCAAATTCCAAATTCCAAATTTCCAAATTCCAAACTCCAAACTCCAAACTCCAAACTCCAAATTCCAAATTCCAACTCCAAATTCCAAGTCCAAAGTCCAAATTCCAAATTCCAAATTCCAAATTCCAAATTTCAAATTCCAAATTCCAAATTCCAAATTCCAAATTCCAAATTCCAAATTCCAAATTTCAAATTCCAAATTCCAAATTCCAAATTCCAAATTTCAAATTCCAAATTCCAAATTCTAAAGTTCAAACTCCAAACTCCAAACTCCCAAACTCCAAATTCCAAATTCCAAATTCCAAATTCCAAATTCCAAATTCCAATTCCAAATTCCAAATTCCAAATTCAAATTCCAAATTCCAAATTCCAAATTCCAAATTCCAAATTCCAAATTCCAAATTCCAAATTCCAAATTCCAAATTCCAAATTCCAAATTCCAAATTCCAAATTCCAAATTCCAAATTCCAAATTCCAAATTCCAATTCCAAATTCCAAATTCCAAATTCCAAATTCCAAATTCCAAATTCCAAATTCCAAATTCCAAATTCCAAATTCCAAATTCCAAATTCCAAATTCCAAATTCCAAATTCCAAATTCCAAATTCCAAATTCCAAATTCCAAATTCTAAATTCTAAATTCTAAATTCTAAATTCTAAATTCTAAATTCTAAATTCTAAATTCTAAATTCTAAATTCTAAATTCTAAATTCTAAATTCTAAATTCTAAATTCAATATTCAAAATTCAAAGTTTGGGATTTTCAACACTTTAAAATTTGACCCCGTTTTAAAAGTTCAAATTTTTCCAAAGTTATCTGACTTTTAAAAATCTCCCTCCTTTGTAAATATTTCGACCTTTGATATTTCAATATTTCCACTTTTGTCGAAAATTTGCATTTTTCTCATTTTAAAAGCAGTTTGGCTTTTTTTTTAATCGATTCTTGAAGATTTAACAGTTTTAGAATTTTGGTCCTTTTCGGGGTTTTTTGAAATTTTAAAAAATTCTGCTGTTTTCGAACAAAATTTTCAATTTCCAAATCTCGATTTTTGTAAATTTTGAACTTAAAAATTTCGATATTTTTTGACTATTTCAACTGTGACTTTAATATGTTCATTTCTTTGAAAATTTTGATTTTTAAAAAAATTTTAAGAATTCTACTATTTAAATTTGAGCTTAGTTAAAAGCTTAGCTTTTTTTGAAAATTTTGACCTCAAAGATTTAACAATTAAGACCCTCTCCAAAGTATTTAAAATTTTTTAAAAATTCTTTTTATTGGATAGTTTGCCTTTTTTGAAAACTTCGACAAATTTCAGCTTTTAAGAGTCAAGTATCATTTTAAATATTCGAACGCCTTTTGAAAGGTTCTACATTTTTTGAAAATTTCAAAATGTGAAGATTTTCCAAAATTTTCACGTTTCTCAAAACTTTACCTTTTCCTCAAAATTTTGACTTGTTTTGAAATTTTTTTATTAATTTCCCCAATTTGTAAGAATACTTTTTTTAATTTCAATTTTATGAAAACTTTCAACTTTTATTACCTCTTTTAAAAATTTCTATTCTAATTTTTAAGAGGTATGCAAGTAGAATGCAACCTAAGACTACAAATTCATGCAACCCTCCAGGCGTGTATAGTGAATCATAGGTAGCTGAACTACCAGCAGTTGAAACACTGCCACCTAGCGAAACGGTTGCTCTCTAGGAAAGTTCCCAGAAGACAAGAATTCTAATGCACAGACCAATAGGTTTGAACATTTATTAGGTTCGAAGTTTGGAAACCAAATACCAGCTTCGATCTTGTTAGATCTCGTCAGTTTGGTATATCCAACTCGAATGCTAACAAATGTTCCGACAAGTAAGTACTAAAAAATTCACAGACGTCAAGCGTGTGACTCTTAGTACTACCACCTATTGGTCCATAAAGAAACTATGGCCATCGCCAACAATGTCGTATTCAAGTAGAATGCAACCTAAGGCTACAAATTCATGCAGCCCTCCAGGCGTGTATAGTGAGTCATAGGTAGTTGAACTACCAACAGTTGAAACACTGCCACCTAGCGAAGCGGTTGCTCTCTAGAAAAGTTACCAGAAGACAAGGATTCTAATGCACAGACCAATAGGTTTGAACATTTATTAGGTTCGAAGTTTGGAAACCAAATACCAGCTTCGATCTTGTTAGATCTCGTCAGTTTGGCATATCCAACTCGAATGCTAACAAATGTTCCGACAAGTAAGTACTAAAAAATTCACAGACGTCAAGCGTGTGACTCTTAGTACTACCACCTATTGGTCCATAGAGAAACTATGGCCATCGCCAACAATGTCGTATGCAAGTAGAATGCAACCTAAGGCTACAAATTCATGCAGCCCTCCAGGCGTGTATAGTGAATCATAGGTAGCTGAACTAACAACATTTGAAAGAAACACTGCCACCTAGCGAAGCGATTGCTCTCTAGGAAAGTGATAAATATTTCAGAAAAATATCAACATTTTCAAATAGGTTGGATTAAAAAAAAGTCAAATCATCAACTTCTTCTGAAATTTTGACCTCTCGAATTGACAAAAAACAAATTTCTAAGAAGTAGTATTTTTAAAACTTTAAAAATTTGTTTTTTTTATTATTACCTTTTTTTTGAAAATTCGTCTCTGGAAAATGGATCCAGTTTTAAAATTTTAACTTTGTTCAAAGTTTTTTGACTTTTTAAATAATTTTACTCACCTGAAAGTGTCTGCTTTCTTGAACATTTTTAAAACTTTGTCACTTTTTGAATATTTTGACGGCTTTTTCGAAATGTTGTGATATTTTTGAAAATTTCGAGCTTTCAGTAGTTGCTAATTTTGTCCAAAATTACCACTGCTTTCAGATTTTGAAATTAAAAATTTCTATATATTTTTGAAAACTTCTACTTTAACTTTTTTGAATTTTAACTTATTTGAAATACAAATCTTGTCTCCTGAAACCAAGAAAGATTAAAAAACACAACAAAGGTTGCTCTTATGCGTTTCGATACTAGTATCTCTCTGAAGATGATAGCTTGGCTAACGAAACACGTTAGATGCAACCTTGGTTGTGTTTTTTAATCTTTCTTGGTTTCAGGGGACACGATTTGTATTTCAGTTTTTGAAGATAACCAAGGACCAGTCCGTTTCACCAAAAATGTAAGTTATTTGCAAAATTCAGTTTTTTTTTTAAATTTTAGATTATTTTAGAAATTCTATGGTTCTTTAATTTACGCTTTTTTTGAAAAAGTCGTCTTACGAAGATTTGACAGTTTTGAAATATAGGCCCATTTAAAACTTTTAAAAATCATTCCAAAATTCTACTCTTTTTGAACAAAATTTCAATTGTCGCCAAAATAGCGTTAAGCAAAAAACCTAAACTTAAGAAAAACTGTAAAAAAAGGTTCTATCAGTAGTTTACTAGTAATGTTGTTATCCCTAAGTAAATATATATGTCTATCTATTTTAATAACAAATTAAGGCGGTGGTACAAATTATGCGCAAATAATATTTAAACAAGTTTATCCCACATCATAATTTTAAATTTTTTTCTCGAACGTTGACGTTCTTTCATCTTCTGAATCTAACCTCAATATTGTTTTTTACCTAAAATGTAAGCTCTAAAATCTCGATTTTTTTTTTCTTGAATTCGGTCAACATTTTCATGCTTGTTCTGTTTTATAAAACTGGAGTTTTCTTCTTAAACATTTTTCGAAACATTTCTTAGTTTACACTTAAAATGTCGAAAATTTTTTATAAACTAATGGTTGTCAAAATATTGATCATTCCTAGTTTACACTGTCTTCGATCCCTGGTGTTCCATTTATTTAAAAAAATGCACATAAAAAAATGCAGATTCAGATTTCGTCAAATCTTTAATTATGGATTCAATTTAGCTTGTCCAGAATTAATAGCTTATTAAAAGTATAACACGAAGACATTAAATTGGTACACTAAGGAGTTGCAATTAATAAAAGGCAAGCTAGACGCTATGGAAATTATAGCGAGAGCAACTAAAGATGATCAACTTCGTCTCTTATATAAAAATATGAGAAAAAATTATCAACAAAGTATTTCTGCGTCAAAAAGGGAAGCAAACTGTAAATACATGATGAATGCCGAAGACAAACAAAGAGCTATTTGGGATATTATGAAAATGGAAACGAGAAGCAAATCGTATGTTAGAAAACCAGACATCGCTCCAGAAGATTTTAATACTTTTTTCTCAGAGATTGGCAGTCGAATATGAAATAAAATTTCCCCAACTACGCTTACAGCAGATCATTACTTGTCTCATTCAAGACATTTCGCTATTAATTCCATTTATTTCAAAGAAGTAGATGTTCAAGAAGTACGTACAACAGTGAGATCCCTAAAGCCAAAAAAATCGAAAGATATTTATGGACATTCTACCATTATGCTAAAGCATATAAGAGAGTCGATCGAAATCCCATTAACATCGCTACTAAATAAGTGTTTAGACCAACGTATTTTCCCATCAAATCTCAAATTAGCAAAAGTAGTGTCCCTACAAAAGAAAGAAGATATAAATCAACCAGCAAATTATCAACCCGTATCCATTTTGCCAACCTTTTCTAAGATCTTGAAAGTGGCTTTAAAACATGTTACTGGGTACTTACTTACCATGACTTACTGGGTACTTTAAAAAATTCAGTATACTTGATAGTAATCAACATGGTTTTCGTAACTTCAAATCGTCTACTACTGCTCTGGTTGATATAACTGAATATCTTTTAAATACCTTGAATGAAGGATCTGTTTGTCAAATGGATTCCTATGATATCAGTAAAGCATTTGACTCTGTTGATATTGAGATTCTCCTAAATAAACTACATTTCTCTGGAATAAGAGGAATACCCTGAAGATTAAAGAAGTTATATTTTGAAGGAAGGTTTCAAAAGGTTACTTTAAATGGCAGTACTTCGGGAATAAAGCAATTAATTTGTGGGGTGCCTCAAGGATCAGTGTTAGGCCCTCAAATGTTCCTATTATACAGTAACGACTTAACCAAAAATATAAAATGTTCAAGAGTGTGTTTGTTTGCTGATAACTCAAGCATTTTGAATAAGGGAAATAATAATAATTCAGCGTCCCTAAATTCTGTTTCAAGCCTATCTGAGGCAGAAAAATGATTTGCAGCAAATTAAATGCTCTTAAATATTGATAAAACACTATCGATAGTCTTCACAGCTAATGTTTTGTCCGTAAAGACAAAAATAAAATTCCTGGGAATATACTTTCAGCAAAACTTAAAATGGAATGAACAAATAATTAGTCTCACTAGCCGTTTATCCAGTGCGGTATATTCAGTGCGACGCCTAATGCAAATTGGAACATTTGAATCTGCCTTGATGGCATACTATGGGAATGTTCGCAGTCGAATTACATATGGGATAATCATCTGGGGAGATAAAACTGATGAAGTCCTAAAACTCCAGAAAAAATGTGTACGTCTACTATCCAAAGTTGCCTATGCAGCAAGTTGTAAAAATTTATTAAAAAAATTAGGTATACTTACTGTTACATCTCTTTAAGTGCTGAATTCTTGCGTACCTAGGTTATTAGTGAAATTAATGTGGTATGAGTGCATCAAAATAAACTTTCCATATACCAACATTTACAACTAACAATTCTGCTTCTAATTCTGTTCACTGAAAAATTTGATATTGGAAGTAATGGTAACAATTGTACTATAAGAACAATATTCATAATTTAATTTTACGAAATCATTGTGTGCTTATCTTCTGTATATAAAAAGTTATCGCAGAAGTGATATACTATCACACAAGAATGCCGCATCAGTGTCCGAATTGCAAGACAACTGCCAAACAGGGTCAACCAACAATTCCGTGTGATGGATGTCGCGCAGAGGTTCATCTTGCTTGTGTGGGTCTTTCTACAGACGACCTAAGAGTTACTCGTAATAAATCAAAGAATATTAAGATCATATGTAATTCTTGTAACTCGTTTATGGGCCAATTAGGAGATATTATGACATTAATGCGCAATATGCAAAATGAATTTAATGAAAGATTCGATAAACTCGAAAGTAATATTTCACAAAATTATCTCACAGATGTAAACGCTATAAAAGATACAATAAAAGAATTAAAATTGGATCTCAATGAAGTTAAAAAATTGACTGTATCAAATCCTAATGATGAAAGAATTTTGGATGCTGCAATTCAGGAAGTAGAGGAAAGACAAAAACGCAAATGTAATTTGATGATCTTTGGAGCATCTGAGAATTATCATTCGTCCAGAGAGGAACGAATCAACAAAGAAAAGTCCATGATATCTGCAATTATTTAACATTCCAATGTTCACCTTAATAGACCTAACGAATTAAAATCTCTTCGCTTAGGAAGATATATGCCGAATAAGACTCGAGCCATTAAGGTAATTTTAGAGAACGAAGATCAGGTTCGTCAGGTTATAAATATGGCAAAGAATTTGAGGTTACAGGAACAGTTTACTGGCATATTTGTATCCTACGATAAAACACCCAAACAAATTGAACAATATCGACGAATTAAATCGGAATTGGAAGAAAGAAAACATGCAGGTAAAACAAACATTAAAATCGTGTATAGAAATAGCATTCCTACTATCAAGAATTTAAACTGAGAGGTACACCCAGTTACAATTCTGATATCAACTTTCACTGCTACTATCAAAATGTAAACGGGCTTAGAACGAAAGTACAAAACTTTTTCAATGCTGCGGCAATAGTTGAATACTACTATGTTTATAACAGAGACTGGACTTTCTGAAGACATTAGCAGCCAAGAAGTACTACCTTCTTCTTATTTAGTATTTAGAACTGATCGTAATCTTGAAGCTACTAGACATCATAGAGGAGGTGGGGTGATGATAGCAGTTAAAAGCAACTTTAATGTCACTAAACTCAATTTAAGTGGTATTGTTGATGTAGTACCTAGTATAGATATCATTGGATGCGAGATAATTGTTAATAGTACTGTTTTATTTGTTTTTGCTATTTATATCCCGCCTTCTACACCAACGGTAATTTATGAACTATTTTTTGATGCTTTTGAAAACTTAACGATTTTTCAAAAAAATTGTAAAATATTAATTTGTGGTGACTTCAATTTAAATAGATACACTACTGATCTAGGTGATACTAAGGTTAGATTAATAAAACATTTTATGGCATTCCTAGATATGAAGCAATATAATAACGGTATTGAATGCAAACGGCAGAATGTTAGATTTGATCACTGGAAATTTCAGTTGTGAGGTTAGTAGGGACGAATTACCATTTGTTACAGAAGATTTTCATCATCCATCATTAATTATGAACTTTCAGTTGAATACAACTCGTACAGAGAATTTCTCTTTCAATACGGACTGTAGGGCTTATAACTTCAGGCGAGCTAATTTTCCTCAATTATACAATCGAATATACCACACTGACTGGTCACAATTGCAATCCTACATAGATGTTAATGACGCATGTGAAACTTTTTATACAATATTATACGGAATTATGGATGAATGTGTACCAAAATACAGAAAAAAGAATTGAACTTTTCCATCCTGGTTTACTACAAAAATTAAAAACACTCTACGATGTAAAGACGTTGCTTATAAGAATTTTAAAAAATTTAAAAATGATCATTACCTTAATCAGTATAAAACTCTAAGGGTAGAAGTTAAGCGGCAAATGGATTCTGCTTACCAAAATCACATTTCAATAGCGGAAGATGAAATCACACGTAATCCCACTAAATTTTGGTCATTTGTGCAATTGAAACGGAGTCGCTCTCGAATTCCTAGAAGTATGATTATTGATAAAGAAACTATCGACTCACCACAAGCAGTAGTGGATGGTTTCGCAAAATACTATGCTAGTGTTTACATAAATTCCAATCCAGAAAATATTAATAAAGATTTTTCATTTTCATCCAGTAAAATCAACTTATTACGAATTACAGAAGATGATATCTTGCAATCAATAAAAAAATTGAAAAATAAGATGACCGCTGGCATAGATAACATTCCTAACGTGGTGATTAAAGACTGTGCTAACGTGTTCGCATCTCCACTATGTATTTTGTACAATCTTATTATAAAAACAACTAAATTTCCGTATATATGGAAAACTATCAGAATATGTCCGATCCTAAAATCAGGAGATGCATCGATGATCAAAAATTATAGAGCTGTAGCTATTTTATGTAATTTTGCTAAGATATTTGAAATGATTTTATATAATAACATTTACACCCATATCAGTCCAGTAATATCACCAAATCAACATGGTTTTATGTTAAAAAGATCGACAGTCTCAAATTTAGCAACCATAAGTGACTTTATATGCGACAATTTGGATCTAGGAGGACAGGTGGATGTAGTTTACACAGATATACAGAAAGCTTTTGATCAAATAGACCATTATTTACTACTATCCAAGTTAAAGGGTTTTGATTTCATTGAAGATTTAATACTACTGTTCACATCCTACCTGTCTTCCAGAAAACAATTTGTCGAATATGGAAGCCACAAATCTCAGAGATATATAACAACTTCCGGAGTTCCACAGGGATTAAATCTAGGCCCATTACTCTTTTTAATTTTTATTAATGACTTAACTTCCGTCATTTAATGCGACCATTTGCTATTTGCAGACGATCTACAAATCTACAATAACGTTACTAATATTAGCGATTGCTTTTACTTACAAGAACAACTAAATAGAATTTTAAGCTGGTGCAATAGTAATTTCTTAAAATTAAATATATCCAAATGCAAAATAGTAACTTTTACTCGGAAACGAAATTAAATATTATTCGACTATAATATCAGTAATTACACCCTGGAAAGATGCTCCGAACTGAAAGATCTTGGAGTTGTATTCGACGACAAACTTAGCTTTTCGAGCCATATCTATCATACCACTAAATATCCGCTCACAAGTTACCTGGTTTTTTTAGGCAAAACTAGAATTGTTTTTCAAATATTAGAAATTTGCAAGTACTGTATTTTTCGTATATTAGATCTAAGTTAGAATATTCAACTTTGATATGGTATCCTATTTACCAAAATAATATAGGGCTAATTGAGTCGACTCAAAGAAAATTTCTAAAATTTATGTTTTTCAAGTCCCAGGGTTTTTATCCTGATAGAGGTATCGATACCAGAATTTTGCTAGATATGTTTAACATGAATTCTTTATGCAATAGGAGAAATTGTATTGTATTAACGTTTTTATATAACCTACTGCATAATAATATTGACTGTATGTCTTTGATTAATAAGGTTTGTTTTTTGGTTCCTGCGCAGCATTCTCGTGGAAATAACTGTATTTATTGTCGAAATTTCTGTACTAACATTATGCGTAGATCACCAATATATAACATGTGTAATGTATTTAATAGCATTTCGAATTATTGTGATATTAATTATGACCAATTAAAAACTATAATCAGCACATATCTGGAAAGCCGAATATATGTTAAGATATATATACTGGGGTGGTCCTTATTTAGGAAATGTTCGAATTTTTTTCCACGATAGTCCTAAATCGGTTCCAAATATATAAAAAAAAATTCATGCCAAGTTATAGCTCTTAATTTTAATATCAACCCGGCCCCCCCGATAGCCAAAGTTTTAAATGGAAATAACATAGGAAAAGTTCTGTTAATACTTTGGAATTTTTTATCCCATAAACCAATAAACATATCATGTCAAAAAATGATTATTTTTATAGAAAATTTACCGCTCTACAAAAAAGGTCTCTTATGATTTTTGGCTAACTTGACTGGTTTAAAAGTTATTCGAGGTCAAAATCAAAGTTCTAGTCAATCTAATGGTTTTTTTCGTTTTTACCATCATTTTATGATTCAAAAATGAAAAAAGGGTTATAATTTTTAATCTTGATGATTTTTTTCCAGAAAAATTCCAAGGTGACCGTGACCCTAAAATAATAGTTACACTATTTTTTCTTTATTTTTGAACTGTCATAAGTTTCAACTATATTTCCAATTTCAAAATACACAAAATATTTTTGGCAAATTATTGAACGATTTTAATTTTGATTGATAAAAATATTGATACAATCTGGTTTCAAATTTAAATTTCAAGATAAAAACATTTCAGAAACTGATTATGCCGCCATCTATTAGATTTTACTTCAACTTTTCACATCACAATTTATTCTAAAGTACTCATAACCTATATTTATTATCTCAACTCTATTAAAATCGTTCACGAATATTTACTAATAGTTATGCTTTCTCGTTGTTTAATTAAATCCTTAAATTTCATCAATTCGATTTTAAAGTCATCAGACAAATATGGAACTATCACGTTTACGTCAAAACATCTTTTTAATTGGTGATGTTGACGTCCAAATAGTGGGTAATAAATTACCATCGAAATTGCAAGCTCTAAAAGTGTTCTTTTTTCATACACGTATTTTAAATACTTCTGTACCAGAAAGTATCGCTGCAGTAATTGACGAAATTATTGTGTTTTGGAAAAAAGCTCAAATTCCCGTTCAAGATATGCAAAGATGCCGAGATAAATTGAAAAAATTGTACGATGAGTGGCGCATACTTGTCAAACACAAAAATCGGAGTGACGTGGCTGTAAAAAAACAAAATAAATTTGTTTGTTCATTAAAAAAATTATTTGACATTGCACCATCAAATGTATTTGAAGTTATTGATGAAAATTCTAAAGAATTCTTAATTAATCAGAGATCAGATGAACGAATTGGTTTTATTGCAAATATTAAAACAAAATATGATGACGATGATAATAATTCTAATAAATTAAACATAAAAACTCATTTTGAAAAACGAAAAAAAAGAGTGATGAAGAAAAAGCATTATTGGGTAAATTATGAGAATCAAATAATCAATTGATTTTTTATTACTTATTCACGTTCATATTTTATTCGTCATATTATTGTCCTTATTTGTTTTAGACAAAAATGTTGAACTTTTATCTAGCCAGGGAAGTGCTCTATCTGCATCTAGTGGAGAAATATACTTTCCTACTACTGCCGGATCATCAGAATCAAAAAAAAACAAGAGGAAGTTATAATATTCTCAGTGATAGAGTTGTAGCTACTTTCGATCGATGTAAAGTAAGTGACAGAGATGTTGTATTTATAATAACTGCTATCTATCAATCACTTATTGATATAAACCTACTAGATGTGGATATTAACTCTTTGATTATCAATCGATTATCTATTCGAAGACAACGACAAACTCTGCGAGAGTCAAAATCAATAGAAATAAAAAAACACTTCCAAGACTTGAATTTATCATCTATTGTTGTACACTGGGACGGAAAATTATTACCTAATTTGTTAAATATCGAAACCGTTCATCGATTACCAGTGATAATTACGTCAGAGGGCAAAGAAATTATGTTAGGTGTACCAACGAGTGAAGATGGGACTGGAAAGGCACAAGCTACTATTATTCACGAAACATTGCTGGATTGGGGATTCGACACTTCTGTCAAAGCGATATCCTGTGATACTACTGCTTCAAATTTAGGCATTCGAAATGGTGCTGCTGCATTACTGGAGAAATTATTAGAGAGAGATTTATTATATCTTCCGTGTAGGCATCACATTTTCGAAATTGTCCTAAGATATGTGTTCGAAGCTGTTTTTCCAAATACTGTTGGGCCAAATGTTCCACTTTTTATCAGATTTCAAAAGCAATGGGAAACTTTGAATAAACTGAATTACAAAACAGGATTAGATGATCCAAGAAATAAAAACGAGTTAACAGTAGAAAAAATTAGGTCTATAAAAACTTTTGCCACTGAAATTCTGACAACAAAGCTGCCTCGTGATGATTACAAAGAGTTTTTGGAGCTTACTCTAGTCTTCATTGGTGTTATCCCAGAAAAATTTAGTTTTCGTAAGCCAGGAGCTTGCCACCATGCACGGTGGATGGCAAAAGCTATTTACGTGCTGAAAATGTACCTGTTTCGTGAACAGTTATCGTTGAAAAAAGGTGAAGACAATAAACTTCGACAAATATGTGTTTTTGTGACAACTGTTTATGTTAAAGCTTGGTATTTATCATTTAATAGTGTAAAAGCTCCGTACCATGATCTACAATTTATAAAAGAGCTACACAACTTTAAGGCGATCAACAGTAATCTTGCTACTGTAGCAATTAATAGATTTATGAATCATCTATGGTACTTATCGCCAGAGTTAGCGATCATCGCAATTTTCGATGAAGATGTTCCATTAGAAACCAAATTAAAAATTGTGGCTAAGCTGCATACAGAAGAAGACAAGATTTCAATTGATATTATTCCGGAAGAAGAGCTGGATTATACTAGTGAAAAATGTAGCGTAAAACGCTTTCAAAGCAAGAATATAAACGATTTATTATACAACGATATCGATTTTTTTGTAACTGCAGAATCGATCAAATTTTTTGAAAGATTTGAGTTACAAACAGAATTTTTACAAATTCATCCTTCTGAATGGGCTGAAAATGAAAGCTACAAAACTGCATTACGGTTTGTCGAAAAACTATCGGTTGTAAATGACTGTGCTGAGAGAGGAGTTGAACTAGTGCAAGATTTTTGTAAACATTATACCAAAGATGAAAAACAAATGCAATTTGTATTACAATTAGTTAAAGATCATCGTCAAATGTTTCCTGATGCGCTAAAGAAAACTAATGTAACAACTTCATAAAAGTATGTGATTAAAAAAAAAAAATGATAATATTGGTATTTTCTTTCAAGTCATTGAAATTTTAATAATAAATTTTTTCAATTCATTAATACGTTTCTTTCAGAGCATATGTCAAGGTAAGAAAATTCGTTTGAAATATAAATTATAACTCTTTTTTCATTTTTGAATCATAAAATGAAGATAAAAACGAAAAAAACCATTAGATTGACTAGAACTTTTATTTTAACCTCGAATAACTTTTAAACCAGTCAAGTTAGCCAAAAATCACAAGAGGCCTTTTTTGTAGAGCGGTAAATTTTCTATAAAAATGATCATTTGTCGACATGATATGTTTATTGGTTTATGGGATAAAAAATTCCAAAGTATTAACAGAACTTTTCCTATGTTATTTCCATTTAAAACTTTGGCTATCGGGGGGGCCGGGTTGATATTAAAATTAAGAGCTATAACTTGGCATGATTTTTTTTTTATATATTTAGAACCCATTTAGGACTATCGTGGAAAAAAATTCGAACATTTTCTAAATAAGGACCACCCTAATATATACATTAATGTTCTGTACCGTATAATTTCATTTACTTTTGTATTTTAATAATTTAAATGTTTCCTGTAATTGGGTGTGTACCTATTGGAAATAAACGTATTATGTATTTATTTATTTATGTACTTGCCTGTGTAACATATGTGGACGAAAACAAATCTAAGTTTCTACGGAATAAGGACTTTCATACATATAATACTAGATGTAAGGAGAAACTGGTGATTCCCTATCAGCGTTTAAATTCAGCATCCCAAGGAGTAAACTCGATTAGCTTGAAATTATATAACGCAGTCCCAGATGAAAATAAATTACTACCAATTATTTCGTTTAAAAAAATTTAAGTCGATCTTATTACAAAGGACTCTGTATAATATTAATGAATTTTATGAAAATTATAGGTAATTGAACATTATTGTATATACATAAAGTTGTTCTGACAATCCATGTAAAAATTGATGGAAAATATATTATTATTATTATTGTAAAAAGGACCCAAATTTTACGGATAAAAAGACTTCAAATGAAGAATTAATATGATCATGATATTATGGTTTATTTCTGATAAAAATTTTTTAAAATGTAAATAATATATCGGACCTAAATAAAAATGAACAATATTTGGGGAGACTACATATCCAAAAATAAATTTTACCCTGTCACAAGAAAACTGGTGGTGGTGAAAAAAAAATAAGAACGGTTTCATGATGGAGGTAGGCAGCCCAAACACAGTTATCTACCAGAGTTCGTGTGACAAAATCAGTGTTGCTTCCGATACAAAAAACACGCTCCTTGAGGATTTTGGCGGATGCGCCGGAATTTTCAATAGCTTCTATCTATTTAAAAGTTATTGTCTGTATTTTATTTCAGTTATCAGGCTGAAAAGTTGACGATTCATGCGGGCATGAACATGCGAACGGACTGGACCGCATGGCGTCGAACGCGAACACGTATTTTCTCTGAAAGGTTCCTGAATTGAATTTAAGGGAAACGGAGAGTGGAGATTGGCTTCGGAAAATGTCTATTTCCTGAGAAGGCCCCGGGCGTAATACCAACGGAGACAGTGACGTACTGCTTACAATAGCGAGTCGTCTCACATCATTAAAGAAATTTGAGTGGTTTGGTTGTTGTGTAAGACTATTATTTGTAAGAGGAACTTTTCCATGGAATAATTTGGTCTGTCTAGAAACTTTCGATACATCTATAAAAAGAACTAGAAGTAGACTGAGTTTGAAGGCAATTCTGCCTGTAATGAATAGAAAATAAATACCGTTTTACATTGTGCACAACATTTATAGTTAAATATTTACAAAACACATTCCCTTAGAGGAGTGGGTAAAAATTGGCTCGCGGGTCACATGCGACCAGCTATGATCTCGAATTTGGCCCGATACATAAATATATATTTTCTCAAAATTTCAATATTCTTTTTTTTGGGTTGTGAAACCATATTTCCTTGGCCTATATCCCCATAGAAAATATCCTAGCTACACCAATGATAGGTAATTGTTTTTGAGGGAAACATCAAAGTTTTAATTTATTGAGTAATAGAAATAAATGATTTTTTATTGTAGCAATCATAAAACTTAAATCGGGGCATAAATACAGGGTGATTTATTAATAAAGGGCAATCCCTGAACTGGAGATACTACACACCAAAATATGGTGATTGAGCTTAACATGCCTTATACAAATGTTGCAGGTTTACGAGGTACAGAGTGTTCAAAGTTGGAATTTTAATTTGAAACTTCTTAATAGTTTTGTAATTTTAAGCAGTATTGTCTGGAAAATTGGCCACTTTATGTTTCTTGGCATGAGAGTTACGAATTTAATGCTGAATTTCGCACTATTTATACAGGGCTGATACTTAAGTAAATTACAACATATCTTTTTTGCTTAATGAGTTATGACTAAGATGACTAGAAAGTCTAAAAGGCAGTTTAATTTTGAATAAAAAAGCTGCTCTTGTGTATGTCATGTAACTCTATCAGTTTTTGAGTTATTTGCGTTTTAAACATTCAATGAATTTGTTTGTTGTAAAATGAATTTATTCTAACAACAGTAACAACAGTAACAACAGTAACAACAGTAACAACAGTAAAGGCAACAAATAACAATCGGTAACAGTAATAAAAGAAAACTTTAAAGTAAATGCTCAAAATGACCGCTTTTCACTTCAATACACTTTGTAAGGCGTATCCTTAAAGATCTTTGAATATTAAATAACGTTTGTCGATTATTTTTAATAATATTAGCAGCTTCTTGAATTTTCTGTCGTAATTCTTCGATAAAATTAATTGTTTCTTTGTAAACCATATCCTTCATTTGTGACCACATTGAGAAATCTAGAGGGTTTAAATCTGGACTTCTAGGTGGCCAAACAAATTCACTGCCACGCCCAATCCACCGGTGAGGAAATTTTCATTCAGGTATTGGCGTACTAGCAGGCGGCGCCACGTTTTGCATAAACCACATGTTTCGCCTTATGGCTAGTGGTACATCTTCTAGTAGTGTGTTTAAATTTTGTTCAAGAAAGTTTAAATAGAAAGGCCCGTGCAGATTAGGGGGAAGTTCAAAAGGACCAATAAAAAAACCAGATATCACACCACACCAAATATTTAACTTGAATTCATGCTGAAAATGTCGTTTCTTTAGAGCATGTGGATTTTCGGATTCCCACAAATGATTGTTTTTCCAATTAAAAACCCGTCGTCTAGTAAACGTCACTTTATGAAAATAAAGTTATTAAGAAAATCCTGCTTTTCGGTTTGTTTACCTAGCATAAATTGAGCAAACTGTAGGCGAACTGGTAAATCTTGAGGTAAATTTTGGACAAGAGTATAGTGGTATGGACGGAGATTATCTTTCTTTAAAATTGTCCAGATAGACGATTGGCTTATTCCTGTTGGCGCACTTAACCGACGAGTACTGATATCTGGATTTTCCGAAATACGAACTAAAACCTGTTCTTCATCATCGAAGTTGATAGTTTTTCTAGCACCATTTAAGCTTTTAGGACGAAAACACCCTGTTTCGCCTAGGCGGCTGTAAATACGTCTGAACAGTTTGTGATTGGGTTGTCTTCGATTTGGGTATAATTCTAAATACCTTTTGGCTGCACCAAGTCAACTATAATTTGACTGAGCAAAAACACAAATCATATTACGCATTTCACTGTTGGAAAATCCATTATGTCGTGGCATTTTCTTATTTTAGAATTTTTAATACAAATAATACTAAGTAAATTAGAAAAATACAATAAACACTCTTATTTAGTGACAGTAAAATTGTCAAATATTTCTTTGCGCGAAAAATTGATAAGTGCTGACATAAGCCTACTTGAAGAAAGTAAGTAAGTAAGTAAATATTTTATTTAGAAAATAATCTAATGCAATACTCATGAATTTAATTAAATAAACAATAATTTGTAAATTGTACATACATAACAATAAAATTTAAAAGACACATTAAAACTTAACATCTAAATTACAAATAATTTACTTAAAAGCATGATTAAAACGACTTGAAGACATTATAGGATGCTAGGGTAAAATATGCTCTAAGTCTGTGTAACAAGGTCTCTCATATTTTTTCCAAATACTTTAATGCCATTAGTATCTTTAAGATTTTGAGGAAGAAGATTGTACTGATTGATACCTTTATAAAACAAGCTATTCATTGCGGCATTCTTTAGAGTTGGTGGAATATAAAAGTTAAGGGCCGACCTAGTTGGATAGAGGTGTCTTTCATTTACTACAGTTAACTGATTTTTTAAATATTCCGGTAATGCATAGTTTTTCTTTTTATGAATAAATATCATTGTTTGGAGAAAATAGTACTTTTCAATCTTAATCCAGTTCAACAAATTTAGCATAGTCTGAATACTAGTGTATCTATTGCATTTTAATATTATTCTCATTGCTTTATTTTGTAACTTGTGTAATCTATCAAAATTTGTGCAAGTAACATATAATACAGAGCAGCAATAAATAAAGTGAGGCAATATCAAAGTATTGTAAACCATTAATCTAGTCGAAGTTGTTAGATAGGGAGCTACTCGGCCTAGAAATCCAATTTTTTTGCCAATTTTCTTTGAAATATAATCTATATGACTTGTAAACTTTAGTTCTACATTTCTGCTCTACATTTTGATTATTTATTTCAATTTTTAAATTTAATTCCTTAAATATATTATACCAGTAATTGTTACTTATGAACATCCATTTAGATTTCAGTTCGTTTATTTTTAGTTTGTTACATTTAAATTTATTTGTAAACATTTTAAGTTCCTCATTCATAGTAGATATTAATTCATTAAAATCATCATGCGCATAATATATTAGGGTATCATCTGCAAAGAGATGAATTCTACATTTCTTTAGAACATTTCCTATATCATCCATATATAATATAAATAATAGCGGCCCTAATACATTTCCTTGAGGAACTCCAAAGTTATTTGTTTCCAATGAAAATTTAGTATTTCCTATTTTGGTACATTGATAGCGATTAGACAGGTAACTCTTAAACAATTTTAACACATTTTCTTTGAATCCATATTTTTTAAGTTTCAGTAACAAAATATCTCGATCTATAGTTTCAAATGCTCTTTTTAGATCAATAAAAACTGCACATACTCCAAAGCGTTTTTTATCAATTTTATATTTCCATTCTGAAATAACATACTGAAGAGCAGTTTCGCATGAATGATTACCTCTAAATCCCGATTGGTAGGTACATAAAATGTTGTTAATGTTTATATACTTCATAACTTGATTAAAGACTACCTGTTCTAGGATTTTCTCGCAAAAGGGCAGCATATTTATGGGCCGTAGCTCTTCAGCCCGATTTGTATTTACAACTTTAGGTATAGGTTTTATAGTTGATATTTTGAAGCATTCTGGCACAATTCCCATCTCTAAGCTTAGGTTTATCAAATTTACAAAAGGATATCCGAGGACGTGAAACAAATTTTTTACAATAGGTAAACTTATTTCGTCAGTACTGAAATTTTTAACTTGGCTACTTATAAGTTTATATAAGTCTTGCAACGATATTTTAGCAAAAGTTGACATTGTACACTCATATTGCGATATAGTATTCAAGATATTGTTTCTATCTACGTTATTAGAATCAATGCTTGTAATTATAGCCTTAATACTGCCTATATAGTATTTATTTAATACATCTGGTATTTCATCATTATTGTTGTATAATGTTCCGTTACAACTTACCCCATTTTGGAAACTGTTAATCGTTTGATTTTTATTACCAACCGTCTCCTTTAATTACTTCCACATTTGCTTACTGTTTTTCTTATTGTCATCGATCATTTTCTTGTAAAAATTACACTTTGCATTTCGTATCACTTTGACAAGATTATTTCTACATACTTTATAATTATCCCAATCGCTTTCCTCTCTAGTAAAAAAATATTTTTTATATGCCTTGTTTTTATTTACTACAGTTTCTTTACATTTTTTATCAAACCATGAATTTTGCTTAGATTTAACTTTAATTTCCTTTATTGGAGCCACTTTATCTAATGAAGAAATGATATTTTCTATAAAAACTTCACTAACTAAATTAACATTTGTGCTACTATTCTTTTTTAATCAACAGTTCTGTCATTTCATCAAAATTTATTTTACCCCTACTGAGCATAGTTACACATTTATTTACATGTTCATTTTGCTTTAATTTAACTTGAATTATGGAATGGTCCGTAATAATATAGTCCTGTTCTACATATACATTTAATGTGTAATCATTACTTATTACTAAATCTATTAACGTTTTACTAATATTCGTAGTTCTCGTGAATTCTTTGACGAACTGTTTTAACCCTCTATTTTGCATATTGGATTTAAGGTTCTTTTTAACAGAATTATTTGAACACCAATTTATATTAAAATCTCCAACTATAATTATATTACTGCTTTTATTACTATCCAAGTAAGAGTCTAACCACTCATAAAATTTATCTAAGAATATATTTGGGTTACAGCTTGGAGATCGATAGATTGTAACTATACAGTAAGGAACGTTATTTACATAGACTTTAACAGCTAGTATCCAGAGTTTCATATCAATTATATATGTTTTGACGTTACTAAATTTTATGTTGTTTTTTATATATATTACCACCCCTCCTGTATGTCGACTACTTGAGTTACAGCGAAGTAAAGTATAGTATTTTATGTTTAGTTCACTATCACATATATTTTCTGTTATACATGTTTCGGTTAGGCATAGTAAATTTGGCTGATAATTATTTACATAATTTAGAATTTCATCTCTATTTTTATAAAAACTCTGCGCATTGAAGAAAGTTAAGAATATGCCATTTGTGTTTAGTAATTGCTATATGGTATATGCAGTTTTCTTTTTAATGGATTCAATAATCTTAATATAACACTCACATCTCCTATCAGTAGCCGCGTGACTAGAGTCTAAATTAAGATTGAATTTTTTATTTGCCTTCACACAATTTATACATTTCGCTTGTTCATTCCTACAATTAGCTCTTGTATGACTCTCGGCACAAAATACACATGTAACATTTTCATTGCAGTTTTTTGCTTCATGGTCATATCCCGCACATTTAAAACATCTTCTTACGCTAAAATGTTCAAACATCCTACAATTCCTCCATCCTACATGATTTTGCTCTTCTTTGGACATTAAATATGCAAAAGTAGTTGGATCTGTTTCAACAATTATATTAAAATTACCTTTATTAATTTTGGTACATGCAATAGCTTCAAATATAAAATGATCAGCACTGAGAATTTTGTTTTGTTTAATAATTTTTTCAGTTATTTCATCCTTGTTATTCCTGAATTCCTCTTCATCTATTCCAACAATAATGATCTTTGGATTAATCCTTTTTGGTACTTCTACTTTGTACTGCTCTCCCATTTTGTGTTCAATATTTTCTCTTAGTGCGTTGAGGGCACCTGAGTCGGAGCATTTTACTATAACACCACCTTCACGTACATTCTTTCCTATATTTACTCCTACTTGTAACTCTGTTGGATTTATATTTGCTCTTAGATCTTTTTTAAGTTTGTCTACTTCTTGAGTATTTTTCGGCTTTATTACGAGAATATGTTCAGATTTCTTTGTAACTTATAACTCATATACTTATAATTCATTAAGCAAAAAAGATATGTTGTAATTTACATAAGTAATAGGGTGTAACTAACACCCTGTATAAATAGGGCAAATTTCAGCATTAAATTTGTAATTCTCATGCCAAAACACATAAGGCTGCCAATTTTGCAGACGATGATGCTTAAAATCACAAAATTGTTAAGAAGTTTCAAATTAAAGTTCCAACTTTGAACACCCTGTACCTCGTAAACTTGCAAAATTAGAAGTTTCCACTAATCAAAAGTATTACTAATTTTAACGTTAGGTGATAGTAAATAGTAAACTTAAAAAATTACTGAAAGGATTATTTCAATATCTTTAAATTTAAATAAGTTATTACACTTATATTTATATATTATATATTTATGGTACAGGCGATTCAGCAAATGTTGCGTGACGTCACTAGGCACGACTCGAAATGCTGTTACTATCTCTAAACTAATAAACTCTAAACTAATAAACTAGTGTGAATTCAATGAATTGTTTCACTTTGTTGTTGTCAAGAAATAATCAACAATGGAAGAAGGTTTTGTTCATGGTGATTCCAAAAAATTACCGAAAGTTGATGTAGCAATGATTAGGGATGTTCTTTTTTATTTCAAATAATCTACTTTATACCAGTGCAGAAATCCGGGGTGCAAAGCTTGCAAAATTAAATAGACTAATTTACTATTTTCTTAGGAATTTTTGAACTGATTATACTTATTTAAATAGTTAGCTTGAAATTGTTAATTTTTATAAGAGTTAAGAATGGAAGGTTTAACATACACTGTGTCCCAAGATAGAGTACTGAACAGGGTTTCTTTTTTATTTGTGGATTTACGAGAAAAAAATCACTTTTTATAAAAGCTCCTGATTGATCTTAAATCACAACAATAAAAAAACAAGAATTTTCTTTTTGCGATTTTTTGAAATTTTCAAATAATTGAACTCCCTGTACAAAAAATCTCAAAAAAAATGTCATTTTCGGTAATTTAAAATCAAGCAGGAGTTTTTATAAAGAATGACTTTTTCTCATAAAACCAAAAATAAAAAAAATCTCTCTTCAGTACTCTATCGTGGGACACACTGTAGAATTGACAAAAATCATCCCTGTGAAAAACGTTTTTAGTTTAAACAGTATTCTGAGCAATTCAAATCGATTAGTGTACAGTAATTGTTATTTAAGAAATTGATATGTATTTAGCTAGAGGTATAGTGATGTGACTGTTATTCAGTATGTCGATATCAACGTTTGGTTTTGCGGTTTTTTTATGTAAGAAAAATTTATTTAAAAAATATTATTTATGTTTAAGTGCGATAAAAACTATTATTTATTTTTTTGTAAAATTAAATAATTTCGTGGCAGATCCGGAAGCACACGCATAGAGGGCAAGAGACAACAGTATTTCTACATTTAGGAACAATAAAACATTAATATGAGCAAGTTTTTGTACTCATTTTTTGCTTATATGGTTATTATTTAGGGCGAATTAACGATTGTTTTCAACGGGAACAAGATTTGCAAAGTGCAGCGAAGTAGTGTTAACTGAAAGAGCACGGCAAAGACAAGGCGACTTTAGGTTCCTATCATGTTTTATGACGTCCCAGATGTTTTCAGCGCCAAATTGAGAGAACGTAACAAATTTAAACTTAAAAAAACCATAAGTCAGCCATTTTTAAAGATATTTCAAAAAAAAATTCTTTGGTTGTTTTATAATTTTTAGGACAATAATTGCGCGTACTTTGAAAAAAATGGAAACTTCCTAATTTTGGTGTGTAGTATCTCCAGTTCATTCTTAATGAATCACCCTGTATATTTTTCATACTCAGGGGAGGCTCAACGGTTGTGATCTCCTGATCTAGTCTACATAGTCTAAGTGATCGTATTAAAAATTGAGCTAAAATAGATTAATCGTTGAAACATATTATCCCCAGGCCTCACCTGACGTCGAATGAGCCACACAATGTCCGTCGCAGTCGCCATATTGGACGCCATAGCGTCCTTTGTTCGATCGGCCGCCTTTGTGGTAAATGTCATGTCATCATATCGTGTTTGATATGTAAGCTGCCGCGAGCAGTTCTACCCTCTTTGTCCCTTTAACCCCGACTACCGCGTGTAATCCACTGTGGATGTACACTCGGATGTGATAGGCTCTTTAAAAGCTCCGATTAATTGTTCTCTTAATTACGATATTATTCCGACCGAACTGGCCCGATTCGATATTTATACGATGAGAAAAACCGCCGAGATTACCGATGAACCGCATCAAACGTTAACCAACATAAACATGATGCATGAGTTTGTGGAAAATTATACTGGTATTCCGCTTTACCTCCCGAATGAGTCAACCCAAGTAAAACAATTACTATTCCATTCTCTAAAAGAAGGAAGTTCTTCTTAATAGCTTCCATCATGAACGGAGTACAAATTGATTTCTCAAGTGAGACAAATTATCTAGGTTGAATGCTAGACCAGAAACTTACTTGGAATAGACACCTGACAAAAGTAGTCGGACGTGTTGTAGTGGTAAACTGGTAGACTCTTTGGAAAAACCTGAGGACTGAACCCCAAAATAATCTACTGGTCTTACTTGAAGGTTATCAGACCAATGGTTACATACGCCTCATTAGTACGGTGGCCAAAAGCAAAATAAAAGAGAGCACAAGATAAACTTGCAAAAGTACAACGTTTAGCATGTCTTGGAATTACAGAAGCAATGAAAACCTATCCAACTGCAGCTCTGGAAGTCATGCTGAATTCCCCCCCCCCCCTTACATCTACAGATAAAGGAGGCAATTCTGGGAGCTTTAAAGCTGGTTCAGGCAGTGATCTGAAGGAAGGAGACTTAATCAGACACATGAGTATTTTCAAAGAATTTGTGTCATCGGCAACGATAAATTATTGTTGATACAATACTGTTACGGGCTTATCGGTTCGATTGATTACACTTATCGAATAAGACCCACTTTATTACTGAACTCAACAATTTACAATTAACTCACTTCTACTAACTCACTAATTGCACTGATTCTAACTGACTGACTCGAGGGAAAGCTGACCGCCTTTTTATAGTTTTGGCCGCCGGCTTCCAGAAATTTCGGCAGATAAGGCTTATCGAATGCCGAAATTTCTGGAACGCTTATCTGGCGTTTGTTTCGTTATCGCGGCCGCTTTCCCCTTATCAGAACCTTCTAGAAACTTTTTTTTATTTACTAAATTCTGTAATTCTATTCTAAATCCTATTTCATCTATTTACATTGCGTTACAATACAAATCAGGTTGGAGTTCGAACACTCATTTGAAGTGGTCATAAATAATCGCCATCTGAGTGAGATGGACCAAAAACCTAAACTACCGCAAGGATCACTTATCTAGTACACGGATGGGTTAAAGCAAGAGGAGTTGAGGTCGGCATATATGGCCCAAGATATAGGCTAACAAAAGCCTTAGAACAAACTCCCACATTCTTCCAGGCAGAAGTACATGCCATAGAACTGTGCAGAGGAGCTAGAATTTATAGCTATTCAGACAGTCAAGCGACGCCTTAAGGCGGGGGTTTGGTAAATCGCTAAATACGATTTGGCTCTCGAATTTAAATGCCTCGTTGAGGGGGGTTAGGAGAACAGAGACGGAAGGGGTTTCGAAGGGAAATTGAGTAAGAAGTTCGGTTAACGTCGTTCGAATTCGCAATCTTTCATATAGTCACTTTACCGATATATGATACTGTGTAACTCGATCCATTTGGATACCTTAAGGAAATGTGCATGTTGCTGATAGCAGTTGGTTTAGTATTCATACTTGTTTGCAAACTTCCAATTGAAGATTTTGACCTGTTTCTTAAATTAGTAATTTTTGTCGCTCTTTGATAAACAATTAAAACAGAATTAACAAATAATTTTTGAAAATTTTAACTTTGTTTTGATATTTGGATTGTTGAAATTTTAACAAAAAAAAAAACGAAAGTTTCCCGAAAACTATTTTCTTCAGAAATTTTTGATTTATTTATCGAAATTTGACTTTTTACCAATTCGACTTCAGGGCCGTGCGGTAGATTTTCTTAGCATGATGTAACTCATAAATATCGATTTTATCTCAAAATTTCGTTTTTATTTTAAATTTTGTATTTAGGCATTTAACTTTTATTTTTCTATTCTTAATTTTCCTGAAAGGGTTTTTTTCCTCTATTTGTGAAATTGAGTCTTAATTGCCCAATTTGTTTTTTCTATATGGACCTTTTTTTTTAAATTCCGAGAAGATTCTTTAAACATTCTCGATTTTGTATGTACTAATTTCCATTTTATACAAATTTTGAATTATTTTAACAAAATCGCAAGTTTAAATTCGAAATTTTGCCCGTGAAGAATTGTAGACTTTTTTCAGAACTCATAATTCTAATTTTGTTATTCCAGAGTTACAAAAAAGTATTTATTTTTTAATTAAACACGGAATTTAATAATAAGGTGAAACCTTAACATTTTTTTAAAATTGGAAACTTTTTCGAAATCTACAGTCAAGTTTTCACTTGAAATTACTATTTTTTTCTTAATTTTAATCATTACAATTGAAATTTCGTTATTTAAGTCGAAATTTCAGTAAACAACTTTAATATTTTAAGACCTAATCGACTATTCAACTTTAAGACCTAAATTTTGTGAAAGAAGTGAAAATTTCGAGTTTAAAATTACAAATTTAAATTTCAAAAAGATAGTCAAAATTTCTCAAAAAAATTCGGAATTTTGTTTAGAACCTTTTTAAATTTTTCAAAAAAATAGAAACTATTCTTTAATTTCGACTTCAAAAACAAAATGTGGAGAATAAGGTCAAAATTTTCAGACTTAAATCGAAATTCCAAGAAACAAGTTCAAAATGTTGAGATTATGAAGTCGAGAGTTTAAGAAAAATTGAAATACAAAAATTGTCCCCTGAAACCAAGAAAGATTAAAAAACACAACAAAGGTTGCTCTAACGCATTTCCGTTGTGTTTTTAATCTTTCTTGGTTTTAAGGGACAATTTATGTATTTCAATTTTTGAAATTTTTTTTGTTCCAGTTTAATTGAGAAAAATTGTAAACTTCGACTAAAATGTCAAAATTTTATGTTATTTAAAGAGTCTGTTAAAATTTAGACTTTTAAAAACAAAATTTCGAGAAATGAGTGAAAATGTTATTCTTAAAAAAGGATATATTTAAATAAAATTTCTAGAAAAAAAGTCGAAATTACAAGATTTCTGAAATTTCCATTTTACAAATGTCTATTTTTATTCATTTTCATTTATTTATTTTCCAAAGTTCGAATTTAGAATTCATATTTTCTTAAACTCGAATTTAGGATCCGGAATTTGAGAAGTCAAAATTCTGGAAAAAAACTTTGAACAAAATTATGCCAGAAATTTAAAAATTTTGCACGGAATTTTGAAATTAAAAAAGACGTTGCATGAATTTTTTCCAAATAATTTTTTTTCAACTTTTATCTGAAATGTTAGTTTACTTTAAAATTTAAAAAATAGGTTATTTTATTGTTATTTTCATTTCGACTGGAAAGTAAAACCTAAAACTTTAATTTTTCTTTCTAGAATTGCAATTCCAAATAAAAAAAACAATTTCAGATCTAAATTGGAAATTTTGAAAAAATAATCAAAATTTTTAAAAAATTCTAACTGTTCTCTTTGAATTGTGATAGAAAGAACGATTTTATATTTGAACTGAAATTTTTGAAAAATAACAGATTTTTAAAAAATGAGATTTATGTAAGGAAGTTCTCGAGTTTCCATTAGTCACAAAACTTTGATTTTAAATTGAAATATTCGATATTCTTGTGGACGTTTTCCATAAAATTTCAGAATCTCTGGGAAACTTCGAATAGTTTAAACTTTAAATTCAAAATTTCGAGAAAAAAGCTTGAAAATGGGCTACCGAATTGCAAACTTATAAAAAAAATCCTTTGACACGTATTCCTTCTTTCAGTTCTCTAAGCGGCTAAGTTAGAAATAGGTGACGTAAAAATGCTTCCTTTTACCCTTTTGTTTCCTGTTAATTCCTTTAAAATTAACATAAACTTTTGTACAAAGATACGGAAGCACAGTCTTTTCTCGAAATTGCGAATTTTCTCTGAAAATCCTTCTTTGTTGACACTTCGGTTTTACTCTCAAAATTCCAACTTTTTTCGAAAAATTTGACTTTGGGACAACTTTTTTCTAAATTTCCACAAAATTTTTGCCTTTTTTTTAATTCGTGAGTTTTGGAATGTTAGCATTTTTGTTTCGGTTTTCTAATAATGTCGACTTTTTTTCTAATAATTCGAATTTTCGAAAATGTTGACCTTGTCGGAAGTATTCGTTTGTACACCTTTTTAAAATGTCAAAATTGTCAAAAAAAAGCAAAATTTTTTAAAGGAAGTCGAGATCTACAACAAAATAAAAATTTCATGAAAAAGTTGAAATCTTGACAAATTTAGGAAATTCCAAAAATAGCACTATTTTAAAAAAGGGAAAATTGCGAAATGGTTACAATTTTCTAATTAAGTCAACATTTTGTTTTTTTTTTTAATGAGAATATGAAATAAGTGGAAATTTTAAAATGTCCAAGTCGAAATCATTAAAAAAATACAAATTAAAAATGTCAAATTCTTCAATAAAAACTAGAGATTTTGAAAAAAAGTTGAAAATATGCATCGAAAAATAGGAATTCTCAAGAAAAGTCTAAATATTTAGTGAGTGGTCAAAATTTTCAAAACTAAATAAGGAAAAGTCGAAATTATCATAAAAATTCCTCAAAAAAATTCATAATTTTTAAAAACAGTTCAAAGTTTCAAGACGTCGAAATTGTGAAAAA